>CAUYRT010008650.1:0-84347 GCA_963574885.1 Lepilemur ruficaudatus | reverse complement strand
GGACTTTGGGATCTTAGGGCATGACTTTCTGGAATTTGTGAGACTGTTTACCGTCTTAAGACTAACTTTTCTGCTTCCTCAGGCTAAAGGACATTCTACTACTAATCTACTTAATCAAGCCTATACTATGGAATAATTGGTGCACTCCAGATGGGAGAGCTATGCCCAGGGGCAGTTGCTACATCACTAAAGACCCCAGTGTTCTGGGCAGCAAACACATCCCCGAAGGCTCCTGTTTTCAGGACAGCTCCCCACACCAAATGACCCAGTTTCCCCAGTCAATAAATCCCAAATGAAAACAACAACAAAAAAGATGAATGAGAAATCCACAGATCAGAAGAACAGAAACAAGCAGAACTAAGTCATTACACCAAAGTAAACTATAATGTTTAGGGCATAGGATGCAAGACTGCTTAGGAGACAGTCACCCCAAACCCTGTAACTTTGAATGCATGACCCAAATTATATAGCTTTCAATTTTTTTTATAATGGAGTCCCTTAGCAGTCAAAATAAAGAATGAAACTTAATGACGACATTTGCAATTCTTACAATAATTCTTCTGCGGCCTTCTGTAACTTCAGCCATTTCTAAAGTTTAAAAGACACCTGACTTAACTGTAAGTAAACAGAACGACTTGACTCAAAATGAATCCAAGGCTTGAGAGCACAGAATAGGAATATTAGGCTTTAGAGCAAAAGGTTGGTCTTCCTGTCCTAGTCAGATGCTACTTCCTAACAGACCTCAAGCAAGTGCAGCCAGCAAGAGGGTTGACGTTAACCAAGAAGCAAAGGCCCTGGGTCAGGCAGCTCCCTACACGGTTCCCGCCTGGAGCCAACTGTCCAGCAGGGAAATGGCTACGACTGTGAGTAACGCTGGGAACGAAGCACAGACCGCGCTGATGTGAGCCGCTGTGATGAAAGGTCACACGGCACGGCTCTCAGAGGTGAGGCAGGAGACACGCGGGGACCCTCGCAAACACTCAACCTCGCACTTTCTTTCTTTTTGTCCATCTTTGGATGACACTAATAAAACTAAGACCATTTACTAGGTAAAATACATTTATTGATATTTAATTTAGGAACTATGGACCTCACAACATGAAGGAAAATAAGCCTTGGCATCATTTAAGGCGATCCTGATGAAGCAAGGAGAGAAAAGAACACTTGTCAACAACGCGTAATATGAAAGGAGAAGGTGTGCGCAGTCCTTTAACAATCTTTGCATCTTTTGCTGTAGTGTAACTGTACACACGTACACACACACACAGGTGTTATGACAATGCAACGGGTCCTCTGCACCCATCACCGTGGAGGTAATTCTCTCCCTCCCACCCAGCAGGTGGTCACAACCTGACAGCAACATTCACACTGGGAGATTCCGATAGCTTCCAGGGAACATCCCTAAAGCTTCTAGAAAGATGCTACACATGAGAAAAAGGAATAGTCTGAAAAATTGAAATCGTTCATGATTTTAATTTTTGAAAATGAATCCAAAGCATAGTATTTTATTTCAACAGTCTTCTGTAAGCAATTTTGATACACATCAACTATTTTGTTAAAAGTCTCTACCATAAGAAAATACTTTTTGTTCTTTGAGATTTTTTTAAACGTTTTTATTATCAACATCACCTTCCTGTAATTTGTATGTAGCTACTGTGCCTCAAATTATTTGCTTTATTTAAAAATATAATAAATAAAATAACATACTATTTATTTTACTCTTATTTTTCATATAGTATTATTTTTTTCCTTCCACTAACGTGTAGGAGCTAAGAGTTATACATGGTCAGCCTCAGTCCTTTCTCTATCTTCTGGTTCCTTCCCTTGCAGGTAATTTTATGATCTTCTTCACCAGAATACAGGGAAGGGACAAAAATATATGGAACTCAATTTTGTTACTTATTATCACAGGCCAAGAAAAAGTGTTTATTTAAGTGAGCTTTTATAAATTATCTGTTTTCCATTTTTACACATAGCATCTAAAGAATGTGGAGAAATAGGTATAAGGAAATTTTTATCTAAATTAACAAAAAAAACCCTCCAAACATTTAAAAAAGATAAATTTGGCTTTATTCCTTTAAAAATACCCAGAGAAACAAATAAAATAAAACCAAGTTCTTATTTTAAGACATCCTTATAATTGGTATATAACATGTAAATAGAAGAGTCATAAATTAGTTTGATTTTTTGTTATATCCTGAATCTTTGTCTGCCAATATAAACAGCATTAAAAACTGGGTGGGGGGGGGACTTTCTTTTTAAAAACTGAATGGTTTATTTAATAATTTCTAAAATATAGAATGAAATTATTAAAAATTCTGTTAGTGGGCTAAGAACTAATACAATTTTGCTTTGCTTTGTTTTGTTTTGAGGGTCTTGGAGGGGCTCTATTGCCCGGGTTAGAGCATAGTGCCGTAGTCATAGCTCACTGCAGCCTCCAGCTCCTGGGCTCAAGTGATATCCTCCTGCCTCAGCTTCCCACAGTGCTAGCAATACAGGCATGAGCCACTGCGCACAGCCAAGATGTTATTTACTGCACATACCATGCTTGTCCTGTATTACAATGAGTAACGAACAGTATACTATTTTTACACAGCTTCACTACATAAAAGCAAATGATTAACTAAAAGCCATTTTAATAAAAGATCTAAATAAAGTTACCAAGAGTTTAGAATTCTGATTAACTACAAAACTATTATAAACAGGACATACTGATATTTTACTTATCTAATATTTATTTTGTAAACTCAAGTTGCTTGTGCATGTTTCTATATTTGTTTTTCTAACTACTGTATACTCCTACAAGGAAAGTGACTTCAGTCCTTTGTCATATATGTCAATTGGCATAATAAAGTATTTTGGGGCTTTTCCCCGAAGGTCTCACATGAAATTTTACAGGGATTTTTTTTTTGTTATTGTTTAAATTTACTTACTTTGTAATATGATCAATGTTGGCAATTTGCTTCTAGTTCCATATAATCTCAATGGCTGCCCAAAGATGCTGGATAGCTTTTGTATCCGCCTGGCATCTTTTTGTTAAGCGTGCCATGACCTGTGTACTTCTTTAGCTGTAGTAATACATAAAAACATAAGGGGAAAAAGATTACAAAATGAATTATTATCAACACAGGTGAATAACATCATCAGTGCCTCATGACTACTGATCACACTAAGGTGGCAGGTAGTACTGCCCACTTTCTCCCTCATTCCCTGCCACCCACATCACCAACTTCTTCATAAAAGTTATCATTCGCTTCATTACTTCATAAAAAGTGATCGTCTAAAAATGCAAAAGTTAAGGTTTTCCCAAGGAGGACAAGTGGCTACCTTATACCAACATATTTTTTAAAATAAATTTAAGTTTTATTCTAATGCACAGAAATATTACAAGATAAAATTTCATTTATTTTATTTTTATTATTATTTTTTTTTTGAGATAGAGTCTCACTCTGTTGCCCGGGCTAGAGTGAGTGCCATGGCGTCAGCCTAGCTTACAGCAACCTCAAACTCCGGGGCTCAAGCGATCCTTCTGCCTCAGCCTCCAGAGTAGCTGGGACTACAGGCATGTGCCACCATGCCCGGCTAATTTTTTCTATATATATCTTTAGTTGGCCAATTAATTTCTCTCTATTTATAGTAGAGACGGGGTCTCACTCTTGCTCAGGCTGGTTTCGAACTCCTGACCTTGAGCAATCTGCCCACCTCAGCCTCCCAGAGTGTTAGGATTACAGGCGTGAGCCACAGCGCCCGGCCTGAAGATGAGAATTTTTAAAATCTTTTATCCACCTTCTGGAGCCTGACAGCTTCCCTGGACTTAAAAACTTTTCTGATGAGATCAGTAGCAATGTTAGCAAATGTGATTTTTGCTATTGTATAATGAAATGTGTCAACATTTGGCAGATTTGCATAACTTAGTAAACTAGTATTTTCCAATGACCGATACTGGATGTTGCAAAATTCAAAATGCAAGATAGACCCGTGAAAGGTTCATTGATGTGGTTTCGGTTGCCGCGTTGCAACTAACCCTTAAGAAACTACCACTTGTCCTGTTCTGGTGCAGTAGCGCAGAAGAATATCTATAATTACCTGAAAAGGCGGTTAAGATATTTCTCACTTTTATAACTACATGTCAGCGTGAGGCAGAATTTTCCTCAGATACTTCAACCAAAACAGCCTGTGGCCACAGACTGAATGCCGGGGATTCAGCATGGCTGTGGGAATCCAGCCGTCTTCTATTAAGTGAGACATTAAAGAGATTTGCAGAAATGTAAAAATGATGCTACTCTTTTTGTTAATTTTTTTTTTGTTTTAGAAAATATGGTTTATTTTTTATAAAAGTATGTTATTTATGTTAACGTGATGGGTTTCACGTATAATGAGGTCTGGTCATTGGGAAGTTTGACAGCTTCCACTCTAGATCCCAGGGAGCCATGGCAGGACTGTGAGCTGGGGGTGGCATTCCAGGTGGGGTGTCTATAACACGGGCTAGCCTCTCCTGGGCATTCTTGAGCTTGGCAGGGCCATGCCAGCTCTGAAAGGCCCCCTTGCCAGGGCCAGAAGACCCAGTCTCTGGAGTCCCAGCTCAGCCGCTTCTGGGTCGTGGGGAGTCACAGGCTTCCAGGAGCCTCAGGTGCCCTGTCTGTTTAGCAGGGACAGTAATGCCTGCCGCACAGGGGAACCACCAGCCTCCTGTCTATAATACTGGTGGAAAGCACTTTCTAAGTTGTGAAACACTCCACAGTTATTTATTTTTGTGGTTGTTTTCTCTGGAGCTGGTGTGCCTAGCTGCCTCCGACCCCGCAAAACCTGTCCCATGGGTGTGAGAGGGCACTTGGTGGCCAGCCCCCACTTCTCCCTCCTTAGACCTTTCCCCCAAGCCGAGGCATGGGCTGGGCTGTACCAGGCCAGGTGGAGGGGAGGCTATTGGGCTGTCACTCAGCCTGGCTCTGGGGCCTTTGGGAAGAGGAGCCAGGAGACACGGCTCACGCCCTGTGCTCGCCCACCCACCGGCTGCCTGCCTGCCTGCCTGCCTGCCTGCCGCAGGGCTGGAGCCGCCTCTGGGAGAGGAAGTGCAGCCGGTTACCAATCGGGTTATTTTCATAACGGCTGTCTCAGGCTGGGGGAGGAGGGTGGCGAGGGGGAGGGGGCAGAGCAGCAGCCACGGCAGCTCACGCTCCAAACTAGGACTTGCTCAGCAGAGGCCGGCAGCCCGGAGCTGGAGCCATAGCCCGGCCCACAGGAACCCCTGCTCCCACCTGCGCCCTGCCTTCCAGATCAGGTCAAAGGGGGTTCCCCCCAGCCCCCCTCCTTGCCCTTTGCTTCCCCTCCCGTGTCTGTGTGGGTGGGTCCAGGGAGGGGTGGGTCAGGGTGGGCCCAGGCACCACCATCCCTTGGTGAGGGTCTCTCGCTCTGCCAGGCCCCAGAAGCTGACGGAAAAGGGAAAGGTAAGGGTTAAGCTCCTGCTCGCGCCAGGGCGGACCCAGTTGAGGTCAGCGTTAATTGGGCAGGCTGCCTTCTTTACCGTGCAGCCTGGCCCACCTGTTCCCATGTACACTTTAGTTTGCTTGTTTTGATTTTGACCAGCTCCCCAGAGTGAGTAGAGGCCCGGGAGATCAGCACCTGCCTCCCCAATGCCCAGGCTGGCCTGGCATGTGCCAGCCTTCTTCCCACTTCTCAACCTCCTCCCTCCGACGGGGACTGTGGGAGCAGAGGGAGCAGAGGTGGCTTCTGGCCGGCAGCCCCTGGGGGAGGCAGCTCTAGTGCCTTGCTCTGTGCTGCTGGAGGTGGGGTCACCATGCGCCTTACCCAGCCTTCAGTGAGCAGGGTGTGTGCGGGGGCCTGCCCGCAGCATGGAACGAGAGCTCTGGTTGAACCCCACGGGTGGCCCGTGAGAGCACCTCTGGGGGCAGAGAGTCCCTGGGGGCCCAAGCCCGGTACCAGCAGCAGAGGGCATTCCATACAGCATGAGCAGACACCCAGGTGGCACCAGCTGCTGGCTCTGTTCCTCATGTGGTGGCCACATTGGGTGCTCCTGCTTCCCTTTCTGGGTTCCTACCTCTGTTGTGGACAGACAAAGCCAAGGAGGTGGCACTATCACATGCCTTATGGATGTGGGCCCTGTCGTGCCCCTGCTCTCTGCCAGGTATTTTCAGGTACCCCACCTTCATCATCACATCAGAACCTCCCTTATGCACTCTTCTGAGCTAGGTGGTATGATCCCATTTTGCAGATGAGAAAATTGAGGCTCACAGGTTAGTGGATGAGCCCAGGGTAGCCATGGCAGATGCGGGATTCCAAAGCCCTTGAACTAGCATAGGGTGTGAGCTGGCCTGGGCTGGGAGGCTAGGAGGCCTGTCCACTCTTGCCAGTAGCTGATGAAGCAGCAGGCCCACCGCACCCCCTCCCCAGGGGCAGCTCAGCTGCTGACAGCCATAGTCGCTGTCCCTCAGGGGTGTGTGGCCAGACACCACCATGCCTGTCTCCTAGCATCCTTCGCCCTCCCACAGGCCCTGCCCTTGCCAGGCCCCAGTAACCACCTGGAGGTTGATGGGGCCCATGAGTCCTTTCCCATCCCGTCCTCCTGGGGTGTGACAGGCTCCCCACTAGGAGGCCAAGGGACAGCCGTTTTGCTGTGCTGTTGGTGTCAGAGCCCTGTGGGGCCTCCTCCAGTGACCTTTACATGTACTGTGTGGCAAGTTGGAGATGACAGCATGCGGTGAGAAGACGCCGCTGTGCAGAGCTGTGCTACGGGAGAGGCCTCAGGCCCAGGCTGGGCTTCTGCAAGGCCCAGGAGCAGCCCCAGCAGAGATAGGAAGTGAGGAGTTGGGCACTTGCTGACCAGAGGACAGAGGTTTCTATGGAGACCAGAGGAACAGGAAACATGGGGCCAAGGGGGAAGGACACTGGAAGCACAGAGTCCTGGAGCCTGGCATAAATGTCATAAAATCATAAAATGTCAAAAAAAAGTCATAAAATGTCAAATTACCCAGTCTGACAGCCTCCTTGCACAAATAAGGAAACTGAGGCCCTTGAGGAGAGGGCTTTGCATGTAGTCATGCAGCACTGGCTGGCCTGGCCTGCCTTGCTCTCTGCTGGCGGGAACTGCACATCAGGCAGCTGAGGAGACTCCTGGACAGATGTGGACATGTGGCTGGTGCTGCGGGAGCACCTGCAAATGGCCCCCATGTCGCCAGGGTGCCCTGGTCCTGTTGTCAGTGTGTGTCTGGGGCAGCAGGCAGGGCCCAGCCCTTACCACCACCCACAGAGCACAGCAGCACCTCCCCCACGCTGACTGTGGCCTTTTGTTTTCTGGGTGACACTAGCATCAGGCGGTGTGTCCGGGTGACTAATCTCCTCCAGGCCAGGCAGCTGTCACAGGGCGGCCTGACTAGACAGGCAGGGAAAGTGGACACCCTGGCGGCAGCGGGCAGCCAGGCCTTCCGGCTCCTCTTTCCCAGGTGCAAAACAGGCCTCTAGTCAGGCAGAAGCAGGTTCAGGTCCCAGCCCCGCCACCGACTGGCCATGTGGCTGTGGACATGTTACCGCACCTCCTGGAGCCTCAGTTTCCTACTCTCTCTAATGGAGCGGCTGGTCCTGCCGTCCTCAGGTTGTGATATGGATCAAATGAGACGATAAATTAAAGTGCGTAGCCCAGCACCGGTCACGTAGCAGGGCTTCAGTACATGGGATTGTTATTGTTACCATGGTTCCCTTCCCACCCTGTCCCGGCCTTGAGGCCCAAGAGGAAAGACCCCATGCCCACCCCGCCTCTGAGGTGCAGGCTTTGCCATCAGGTGGACTTGGGTTCCAACACTGGCTCCGTACCGACTTGCTTGGACTTCAGCCGTGTCACCTCTCTGCATCCCCGTTTCCTTATCAGGAATGTAGGGTAAGCCAGTACCTACTCCCTGGGGTCGCTGGGGTTTATAAAATGTGCCTGACACGTGGTAGGCTCAGTAAAAGCTGTGATGACGCTGATTTTAGGAGGAAGCCAAGTGCTCTCTACATGCCTGCCCTTGTACCCCTGGCGCTCTCCTCCTGTCCAGTTGGTTTGGTGTGAGTGGGGTACCCTTTGGAGTCATGAGGCCACCACCCCAACCTTCCTGTCATCTGCAGCAGCTGGGGACTCTTAGTAGGCAGAGACCCCCCTAACTGGGCTGCCTCAAACTCTGCTTCCCTGGGCAGGGCTGCCTGCACTAAGCGCTGGTTACCGACAGGCAGAGGCTGTAGGCTGTCATCTCACGCCCAGCACCCCTGCACCTGGCCTAAAGCTGCCTGCTCCGGACCCACAGGGCAGGAGCAAATCAAAGAGCAGGGTGGGAGGAAGGAGAAGGTGCTGGACATGTGGCCCTGACCTGACTCCTAGAGCTAGCATTTCGGCTTTAATCCTCCCTCCCACCACGGTTTCCCAGGGCACCACTCATCATGCCTAACTTCTGCCAGGCCTTCAGCAGGCCACAGTATGTCTTCTGCCAGCCCCAAGCAGCACTGTCCTGTGGCTGTGGCTCGAACCTTGGTAGCTGCCAGGGGCTAGGATGCATCCCTCTCCCCAGGCTCAGGGGCCAGGGCCCAGGAGAGCCCCTGATGTGGGACACACAGGCAGCCCTTGGCACCTGGGGCATCACCACCTGGGACTGGCCTCCTGCCCTTCCCCCACCATTAGGAGAGGTGAGGGCACAGGAGCAATGTCTACAGCCTGTGAAGGAGGGAGCGGCAGGGAGGAGGTGAGCTGATAAAGGGAGCAAGCAGGTCCGAGGAGGCCGTGGCAGCAAGGACAGTGCCCATGGCTCCTGCCTCCCGCAGGAGGGAGCTCTGGGTAGTGCATCGTTTGGAATTGTGAGCATCAGGGCCCAGGATGACTTGCAGTTCACAGGCTCCCTCGATGGCAGAGCAGGAAGGGTATCCAGGCATCACCCAGCACTTCACATGTTTGGTGTCCATACCCTTCAGAAAGGTGAGACAGAGCAGCGGAGTACCAGGAAGTTCCTACCATCAGCCCATCACACGTACAGATGCGCGCACACCCAGAATCCAGAGGCTTTCTTGTGGCTCAAGCCTCTCGTCGCATCCGCCTGAGTAAAGCAAGACTGGCATGGCCCCGCCCTGCCGCGCCAGCGGCTCTCTGGTTCTTTGAGGCCTGGTTTCCCCCAGGCCTTTGACCTCTGAACCAGACGTCAGACCCTCTCTGCTTCTGGGCACGACCCTCAGCCTGAACAAGGCTGGGGGCTCAGAGAGTCTGGGGTCTTGTCAGGAGCGAGTTTCTTTGCAGAGAACCTCGTTTTGTGAATGTAGCTTGGTTTGTGCCATTTCCCAGGAGGGGAAACCTGACCTGTCCAATGTGGTGGCAAAACAAAGGCCCGATGAGAGGCAAAACCTTGCCCCAGGCCCCACAGTCTGTCTAGGCAGACTGCAACTCCCAGTTTCCTTTTTCTTTTCTTTTCCATCAGCTTCTGGCAAGGGAGGCGAAGTCCTTTAGGCCCAGGGCTTTGTGGATTATGGTGCCTGGGCAGGGGAAGGTGGGGCAGGCAGCCTGAAGCACCCTCCTCCCTAGGACTCTTGGGACAGCCTAGGGTACAACTGGGGAGAATGTCAGTGTTCCAACTGCTGGCACCCTAGAGCACCCCATTCACAGAGGTCAGAGGCCACAGCGACCCCCTCCCTACTTCGCAAGTGTCACTTCTCTGCTCCTGGGTGCAGCATGGGCCAGCTGCTGATGCTGTAGGTCTCTGCTCGACAGCCACGTGCCTGCCCCTGCCATGGAGACCTTCTTTAGGAGACACTTCCAGCGGAAGGCGCCAGGCCCCGGAGAGGGGAAGCGGCGGCCCAGTGGCGTGGGGCTGCCCACAGGCAAGGCCCGGCGCCGCTCCCCGGCCGGGCAGGCCTCCTCGTCGCTGGCGCAGAGGCGCCGCTCCAGTGCCCAGCTCCAGGGCTGCCTCCTGAGCTGCGGGGTGGGGGCCCGGGGTTCTGGCCGCCGGCGTTCCAGTACCGTGCCCCCTGCCTGCAACCCCCACTTCATTGTGGAGGAGGTGCCCACCTCACAGCTGGCCACTGTGGAGGCCCAGCTTCTGGGTGCACCCCTGCTGTTGGCCAGGCTTGCAGGCATGAAGGAGGAGGAGGAGGGCGTCCAGGAGGATGTGGCAGCTGGCACATCAAGTGCCACCCAGCCAGACACCACGACACCAGGGCCACCCCCACACCGGGGTGCCTGGCCACTGCTGCCCATGCCTCGTTGCCTGCGCCGAGGCTCCTCCCACCTGCTCCCCGCAGAGGCTGTATATGACCACGCTCTCTGGGGCCTGCATGGCTACTATCGGCGCCTCAGCCAGCGTCGACCCTCAGGCCAGCAGCCTGTCCCTGGGGGCCAAAGAGCCTCGGGCACCCCGGCTGGCCCCGTGATGCCTGCCCGTGTGCGTCCGCTGTCCCGCAGGCGCCAGGTAGCCCTGCGGCGCAAGTCAGCCGGACCCCAGACCTGGAGCGCCCTGCTTGCGTAGGTATAGCGGCAGCCAGCAGGGCGAGTGGTGTGGCCTCCGAGGGGTCTGGCATGGGCAAGGGCCTTGAAGCTCTGTGTGGCCCAAGGGTACCCCAGGCTGTGAGGCTCCTTGACCCTCCCTGTTGCTGTCCCTGCCTTGGCCTTGGGTCGAGGTCATGGTGAGGGCAGAGATCCCAGGTGGTGGGGGAGGATGTTGAGTCAGGAAGTGCTCAGCCTCCGAGCCTCAGCTGTCTCCTCTTCTGTAGGAAAGCCATCACCAAGTCAGGCCTCGCGCACCTGGCACCCCCTCCTCCTGCCCCCGGGGCCCCCTGTGGCGAGTCAGAGCGGCAGATCCGGAGCACGGTGGACTGGAGCGTGAGTGGCTGGCGCTGGGAGGGACAGTGCCTGGACAGCACTGGGAACCAGCTCTGCTGGGCTCTGGGCCATGGCGCAGTGGGGGGTGGAGGTGCTGTGGGCAGCTGGGAGAGGACGCGTGGGCAGAGCTCCTGGAGGTGGTCACATTTGAGCCAAGCCTTAAAGAGAGGGGACAGCAGGGAAAACAGGACAGAGTAAAGTCTGGAGCAGAAGGTCTGTCTTGGGGGGGCAGGTGGTGGGGCGGGGTGGCAGACATGCACTGAATATGTCCATTGCATGCCGTAGGAGTCAGCGACGTATGGGGAGCACATCTGGTTCGAGACCAACGTGTCAGGGGACTTCTGCTATGTTGGGGAGCAGTACTGTGTTGCCAAGATGCTGGTGAGTGTGCCTTTCACACATGCCGCCCCCTGGTGGTGGAGCCCGTAGCCTTTTCTATGCAGCCCTTCCCCGCAGGTGGCAACAAGCCCTGGCTAGAGCAACCCCGCTGTGGGCTGCTCCAAGATGGTGAGGGTGTTGGGGGCTTTGTCCTGGTGCCAGGCTCCAGGACTGGGGTTCCTGGCACACACGCAGCGTCTGGGATAGTTACCTGGTGCCTCAGGGGCCCTCTCTATCCTTCAGCAGAAATCAGTGTCCCGGAGAAAGTGTGCAGCCTGCAAGATCGTGGTGCACACCCCCTGTATCGAGCAGCTGGAGAAGGTGAGTGTGGTCGTTCGGCCTTTCCCACTCCTCCCCTTTGGGTACCGAAGTCCCTTCAGCACATGCACACATGCATGCACACAACACACCCACACACACACACATCTCCTGGCAGGAGTGACCCAGCATGCCTGGTGGTGGAGAGTCAAGGACCCCGGAGCCAACATGCCTGCATTTGAATCCTGGCTCCCCCCATGTATTGTGTCCCCACCGCCTGGAACAAGCCTGGCACAGAGTGGGGTTCACTGACCATCACTGGATGGAGTGAATTAACGAACGATGGCCGTGATACCGTCCCCTCATGTCCAAACTAACACTTAGAAGAGACCGTTGATTTGCTGAAGCCTCACTGCTCAGCTGTGGCTGGGCTAGTCCCCTACATGCTGCCTCTGTAGAAACCTTCCCCAAGGACCATTGTCCGCTGCGTGTCTGCTGCGCTTCTACAGGGCGAGTCAAGGCGGAGGCTGGAAGGGTTTGCATGGAAGATCAGGGCTCCCAGCCAGCAGAAACCTAGGCCGCACACAGCAAACCAGAGAGTAGGAATGGCTTGAATGAAGCTAGCTGCTTTCCCCAGCCTGCTGGACTGTAGACTGAGGTGACACCTCTTCTAAGGCTTAAGTATGGACAGTTAGGAAAAGGGAGATAGAAATGCAGCCCTGCCAGGTGTAGTGGCACGTACTAGTGGTCCCAGCTATTAATACTTGGAGGGCTGCAGTGGGAGGATTGCTTGAGCCCAGGAGTTCGAGGCTACAGTGAGCTATGACCATGCCTGTGAATGGCCACTGCACTCCAGCCTGGGTATCATAGTGAGACCCATCTTTAAAGAAAAAAAAAAAAAAGGAAATTCAGCCCTAAGCATTGTAGACCCATCATCTGAGGTAAAAATTGAACCAGAGTTCAACAAATTAGCTAAAGGTCTCCTGGGACCAGTCAGCACAAGTCCCCAAGGAAGGGTTGGGTCGGTGTGTGTGCCTGGGTGGGGGGAGCTGGAGGGAGACCAGCGGGATGGGTTAACCGCAGCCTCGTTTCAGTGGGGAGACAGACTCAAAACTCCCAGTCTTTCCCAGCCCAGGTCCTGGGCAGAGGAAGGAAAGGTTCCTTCTGGCTAGTGAGGAGGACAGGGTTGTGGGAGGGCTTCTGAGAAGAGGTGTCCTATGTTCTTGGGGCTCCCAGGATGATTTGGGGATATCTCTACCTTGTGAGGGTGACGCTGGGTAACCCTCTCCTGGAGGGGCCACCATATACCGACACCACAGGGAGGTTCTGACGTTTTGGTGGTCACTGCAATGTTTTGCAGATAAATTTCCGCTGTAAGCCATCCTTCCGTGAGTCAGGCTCCAGGAACATCCGTGAGGTGAGTGCCCAGAGTAGTCAGGGACGGGGACACCCCGAGTTTCCCAAGTGGACCTCTCCGCAGTGCCTCTGAGTGCCACCAGGGGGCTTGGCTCCGAGGCGGCTGCTGGGTGGAGGAGCTGCCCCACTGAGGCTCTGAGGTCCCCAAGGGAGGCCTGGCTGGCCCTGCCTGCAGAGGGGTGGGTCAGCATGGGCCTCCCAGCTCTCTGTCCCCCTGAGTCGCAGCCTCCCCTCCGGGCTGTGGAGAGAAGCCTTCAGCACCTCCTCAGCTCCTCACAGGACTGTGGAGAGCTTCCTGCAGCCCCCAGCCCTCAGCACTGATGTACTGAGAGGTGTGGACTATGCTCAGGGCTGTGCCCCCGGCCACCCCTCACCCATCCAGTGATATTTCTCCCCTCCTCCCTCAGCCAACCTTCGTACGGCACCACTGGGTCCACAGGCGACGCCAGGACGGCAAGTGTCGGCACTGTGGGAAGGTGAGAGGCCCTGCCCGAGACATCGCTACCTGCTGTCCATGCTGTGTGTCCAGCACGGCCTGTCCGTCACTGACCACGCCCCAGAGCGTGGAGCCCAGGGCTGACTCGCGGCCTGGCTGCATGCCACGTCAGTCCTGAAACACCCTGGCCTGCTCTTGGTCTCTGGGCTGAGCAAAAGCTACTAATGCAGTGTGTCTGGTCTACTTTGAAGTTACTAGTGACCCCTTTGAGGGTCATACAGACTTGCTTGTTTGTTAAACTCTGCAGAAACTCGTTGAGTGTGTATTGTGTGAGGACAGTGTGGCCCAGAGACAGACTCTCCAGACGCCCTTCCCCTAGCACAGGCCTCAGTTGTTTTGTCCACTTACCTGTCTACTCCTTATTTTCTCCCTCAGTAAGTGGAGGTTCTCAAAGCTGTACAGGTGGCCAGGACCTGTAACTCATGCCTGTCATCCCAACACTTTGGGAAGCTGAGGTGGGAGGATCACTTGAGGTCAGGAGCGCAAGACCAGCCTGGGCAATGTACCATCTCTACAAAAAATAGAAAAATTAGCCAGGCATGGTAGAGCGCACCTGTAGTTCCAGCTACTTGGGAGGTTGACACAGGAGGATCACTTGAGCCCAGGAGTTCAAGGCTGCAGTGAGCTATGATTGTGCCATTGCGCTCCAGCCTGGGTGACAGTGAGACCCTGTCTCTAAAAAAAAAAAAAAAGGGAGCAGAGGCTCACACCTCCATTTATTCTCCGTGTCTGGCACAGCACCTGGCACTTAGGAGCCCCTTGATAACAGTTGGTGGAATGAACAGGGAATGAATGTGATAGGTGCTCTAAAGGAGCAACCACTTTGACTAAGAGCACATGGGGGGCCTGGCCAGGCCTGGGGGGCAGGAAGGAGGGAAAATCTGAGTTAGGCAGGAGTGAGCTTGTGCCGCGCCAGCAGAACGTGTGCACGCCCAGTGCTTCATGGTTAACTGCAGGGAGTCGTGGGCCCCTGGCTAAGCATCCTGCTCTGAGGGCTTTTTATAGTTTTTTAAATTTAAAACAATGTGCTCGGTTTCCCTGGGCGGACAGAGTTTGGTGGCAGGAGAGGGGCTGGGGCAGCTGCTCTGGCCCGCCAGTGCCCCAGCCATCCTGTCCACCCACAGGGCTTCCAGCAGAAGTTTGCCTTCCACAGCAAGGAGATTGTGGCCATCAGCTGTTCCTGGTGCAAGCAAGCAGTGAGTGTGCGCCCGTGTCCCCCAAGGGCCATCCCCTGCCCGGCACTGGGTCTGGGTCCCGAGGCTCAGGCGTCCAGCTGAGCCCGGCCCCTCCCTGTCCTCCAGTACCACAGCAAGGTGTCCTGCTTCATGCTGCAGCAGATCGAGGAGCCCTGCTCCCTGGGCGTCCACGCGGCTGTGGTCATCCCACCCACCTGGATCCTCCGTGCCCGCAGGCCCCAGGTGAGTCCTGCCTGCGCCCTTGACACACCCCCATGCTTAGGGTCTGCCAGCCACCCCAGCCTACCCACCTTGTCACCACGTCTCTGCTTCCCTTACAGAACACCCTTAAGGCCAGCAAGAAGAAGAAGCGAGCATCCTTTAAGAGGAAGTCTAGCAAGAAAGGGCCTGAGGTTAGACCAAGGCGGGCGGGAGAACAGGGAGCTCAGAGCTGGGAGTCCCCGGGGCTGGTGCTGCCAGCTCTCAGGGACACAGTTTGGGTTCTGGGGCCCTCAAGGAGGGCGGGAGATTAGGTCCTGGTTGCCTGTCTAGGGCTTGGCTTGCCATGAGGTCTGACCCAGAGCTGTTACGCGAGGGTGTGCCAAGGGTGATAAAGTGTCACCCAGGGGGCTGCTGAGGGTGGGGGTAGGGTCTCCAGGACAGGAAAGGGCCTCACAGGCTCTCTGTGTCTCCAAGGAGGGCCGCTGGAGACCCTTCATCATCAGGCCCACCCCCTCCCCCCTCATGAAGCCCCTGCTGGTGTTTGTGAACCCCAAGAGTGGGGGCAACCAGGTAGGCACAGCCTTCCTTCTCAACTGAGCTCTGGGTAGGGCTTGGGGTCAAGCCACCTGCCTGCTGCTGTCCCCAGGGTCCCTTTCTGTCTCTGCCCCAGTCCCTCTTTCCCAGGGATCCTGAGAAAGTCCTGTCTGCACCCCTGCCCCTCACCCTTTTTGGACCAGGTCCCATGGCCACAGCCTCGTCCCTGTGCATCTCCTCCTCTGCCCCTCCCCTGCTGCTCTCCTGCCCCCTGGTCCCCTTCCCACACCTCTCAGCTCCCTGTCCCCGACAGGGCGCTAAGATCATCCAGTCCTTCCTCTGGTATCTCAATCCCCGACAAGTCTTTGACCTGAGCCAGGGAGGGCCCAAGGAGGCGTAAGTACTGTCCAAGGCTCAGTCGGGGACCGTGGGCCTGGGAGTCTTGCCTGGCTCTTGGGGTACGGTGTGCATCGCCTGACCCCATTCCCATCTCCCCTGGCTCCAGGCTGGAAATGTACCGCAAAGTTCACAACCTGCGGATCCTGGCATGCGGGGGCGACGGCACAGTGAGCTCTCCCTGCGGACCTGGGCTGTGGGGTGGGGCTGAAACCCCGGCCCCGCGGGGCCTGAGCTGGCTCCTCTGCTCTGTCCTCCCACAGGTCGGCTGGATCCTCTCCACCCTGGACCAGCTGCGCTTAAAGCCGCCACCCCCTGTCGCCATCCTGCCCCTAGGGACTGGCAACGACTTGGCCCGCACCCTCAACTGGGGTGGGGTAAGCACCCACAGGAGGGCTGGGTGGCGCAGCAGGGGGTCTCCAAAGCTCAGCCCCTGCTTCCTCCCTGCAGGGCTACACAGACGAGCCAGTGTCGAAGATCCTTTCCCATGTAGAGGAGGGGAACGTGGTGCAGCTGGACCGCTGGGACCTCCGTGCTGAGCCCAACCCTGAGGCAGGGCCTGAGGAGCGAGATGAGGGCGCCACCGACCGGGTGTGTTGGCTGGGGTTTGAGGTCTGGGTGTCTGGGGTTCCCAGGAGGCCTGGGCTGGGCCCCACTTTCCCACTTGCTGGGAACCTTGGCTGAGACCTTGGCTGAATCTCTTCATTTCCCTAAACTTCTGCTTCTGCCTTTGCGTGATGAGAATGATGGTACTCACCCTCACCAGAGGGTTTTTGGTTCAGCAAATCCTTACTGAGTACCTACTCCCTGCCAGACACTGCCGTCAGCAGTGAGCAAAACAGAGTCCCCACCCTCGTGCAGCTCAGCACATGGTGTGCGGGGAAGAAGTGCTGGGGACCCCGCAGGGAAGAGGTGCCACCGGCACCTGGGGGAGCCCCACCCCAAGGAGCTGGGGACAGAGGTCTGGTTGACCACAGGAAAGGCCTCTGAAAACAGACTGGCTGAACAGGCGTGTCCCCCCTGTGTGGGGGACATCTGTGAGGCCCAGCCCTCACCGTGGTCCCATGACCTTTTTCCAGCTGCCCCTGGATGTCTTCAACAACTACTTCAGCCTGGGCTTTGATGCCCACGTCACCCTGGAGTTTCACGAGTCTCGAGGTTGGCAGTCTCCTGCTGAGGCCCGGGGAGGCCAGGGCGGGTGTCCCCGAGGAGGGTCAGACTCGCTCCAACCAGTGAAAGTCATTCACTGCCAGCCCTCCTTGCTGCCCCAACCTGGGAGGTGCCGGCAGGCTGACAATGGCTAACTGTCCCTGTTTCTTGTCTCCACCCAGAGGCCAACCCAGAGAAATTCAACAGCCGCTTTCGGAACAAGATGTTCTATGCCGGGGTGAGTCTGGGGTCTACCCGCACCCCCCACGCCCACCTATGTTCGACCACACATGCCCCTGCCCACCTGTGTGCACCAGACAGCAGGAGTCCTGCTGGGTGAGGAAAGAGCTGTGTCACCAGATGGTGACACCCTCTGTCTCCCACAGACAGCCTTCTCTGACTTCCTGATGGGCAGCTCCAAGGACCTGGCCAAGCACATTCGAGTGGTGGTAAGTGGGGCCGGCAGGCAGAGTGGGTGGCCCAGCAGGGAGGGAGGCCACGTCAGCACATGTGGCCCCCAACTCCCTCCCCCATTCCTGCCTCCAGTGTGATGGAACAGACCTTACCCCCAAGATTCAGGACCTGAAACCCCAGTGCATTGTTTTCCTGAACATCCCCAGGTGAGGAGGGGAGGGCTCCGGGGAGCCTTGCTGTCCCCACCCTGCAGAGACTGTGTTTGCAGCCATCCCATCACCCTGCCTCCAGGTACTGTGCAGGCACCATGCCTTGGGGTCACCCCGGGGAGCACCACGACTTTGAGCCCCAGCGGCATGATGACGGCTACCTCGAGGTCATTGGCTTCACCATGACATCCCTGGTGAGTGGCCCTGTGCCCACAGTGCCTGGGAGCATGGCCTAGAGCTGGGAAGGGAGTCACCCACTCTTCCCTCCTTGGTCAGGATGGGAGAGTCACTGTCACCTCCCTGCTCTGCCTGTCCCTTCTCACGGGAGGGTGACTCTCAGCCTCTCTGAGAGTCACCCTCTTTTTAAGTCCAGGGGAAGCACCCTCGTTGCCTCTGACCTCCCCTCCCCCTGCTGCCTGGCTGGGGTCTCACCCTCCCCTTTGCTCTCTCTCCGGGGGTCACTGTCATCTTTGTTCTCTGGCCAGAGCCTCCCTTAAAGAAACAGAGCTTGGGGGGCCACCTGACCTGAGCTTCCTGTGCCCACAGGCCGCGCTGCAGGTGGGCGGGCACGGGGAGCGGCTGACGCAGTGCCGCGAGGTGGTGCTCACCACGTCCAAGGCCATCCCGGTGCAGGTGGATGGTGAGCCCTGCAAGCTCGCAGCCTCACGCATTCGCATCACCCTGCGCAACCAGGCCACCATGGTGCAGAAGGCCAAGCGGCGGAGTGCTGCCCCGCTGCACAGCGAGTACGTCCCACCCCGCCACCACGTGCCGTGGGCACTAAGGCCAGACTCGGCCCGACGGGGCCTTTGTTTCCTCACCCTTAAAAGGAAGGGGGCTGACAGTCCCTCTGCCCAGGGCTGTTGGGAAGGGTGCAGGACATTCTCTCGGACTTGGTTTGCTGCCTGACCAACGACCGGCTCTGCCCTTGCTGAGTCCCCTCTTGCCCGCCCTGCCCGACAGCCAGCAGCCGGTGCCCGAGCAGCTGCGGATCCAGGTGAGCAGGGTCAGCATGCACGACTACGAGGCCCTGCATTATGACAAGGAGCAGCTCAAGGAGGCTTGTGAGTGGCAGCAGGGCTGGGGCAGGCTGCGGCTGAGGAGCTGCAGGATCCCCTGAGGGCAGAGGAGTGGCTGCAGCTCGCTGGTGACAGCTGCTTTGTCTTTTTTCCAGCTGTGCCACTGGGCACTGTGGTGGTCCCCGGAGACAGTGACCTGGAGCTCTGCCGCGCCCACATCGAGAGGCTCCAGCAGGTAAGGGGAGAGGGCAGGAGCCTCCCCAAGTGCTGGCTGAGAGGGTGGTGGGAAGCGAGGCCTGGACTTGTCCCCCCCAAGTGAGCCTGCCCTTGGGAGCCACCTCTCTGCCACTCCCACCGGCTCCAAGATTCTTCCCTCCCAGCTCGGCCTTTGCTTCTCTCAACAGGAGCCCGATGGTGCTGGAGCCAAGTCCCCAACAGGCCAGAAACTGTCCCCTAAGTGGTGCTTCCTGGACGGTGAGTCTGCTCTGAAGGGTCAGCCCCTGGCAGTCCCAGGCTCTGTCCTGCACCCTCCCTGGGAGGCCTGGGGTGGGGCAGCAGAGGACCTGGGCCTGGGCGAGACCTCCCTCCTCAGCCAGCCCTCTCTCCTGCAGCCACCACCGCCAGCCGCTTCTACAGGATCGACCGCGCCCAGGTGAGTGCCCGCAGGCCTGCTCCAGCCACAGCTGGCTTCACAGCCCCGGGTCACCCCTCCTGGGAAGCCCTCCCTGTTAGCTCCGCAGATGGTCTCACCTCTGTCCTCGAATCCATACATCCCATGGTGCATCCACACTTGTCTATGTCCTCAGATAGAGTGTGGCCCTGCCCTCCAGGCTGGAGTGTGCGGGGATGGTGCCAACAGAAAAGGGAGCTGGTGTCCCCAGAAAAGGCTTGCTGGGTGGGCGGGAGGGCCTCAAAGCACAGTGCCATCCAGGTAGACAGAGAAGGCGCCCCTGGCCAGGCACCAGAGCACCGGGGTGAAGGTTTGGCAGTGGGGCGAGGCCGCAGGGGGCCAGTACAGAGGCCAGGGACTGGGCAGGGGTAGCAGAAACGGACAGGAGGGGTAGAGGGCGGGCAGAGGCCCTTGCCTGGCTGCTTCCCTCTAGTTCGTGCTCACACCGGCCTGGGCTTCTTCAGTTCTGCCAGCCTCTCTGCCCCTTAACCCCCACTGTCGGGCACCCTGACACCCAGCCTGACCTCCCCACACAGGAACACCTCAACTACGTGACTGAGATTGCGCAGGACGAGATTTATATCCTGGACCCTGAGCTGCTGGGGGCATCTGCCCGGCCTGACCTCCCAACCCCCACTTCCCCTCTCCCCACCTCACCCTGCTCTCCCACGCCCCGGTGAGTCCCAGTGCCCAGCCCTGCCATCCCCTGGCTTTCAGCCCCAGCCCCTCCACTGGGTGACTAAATGGTGTCAGCCCGAACCTGGCCAAAGCCTCCCTGATGAGCCTCTGGCCTCACCGCACCCTGCTGCTCAGGCCACAGACCAGGCTCCCTGCCTGACTCCTCTCTGCCCTGCCCCCCACGTGGCCCTTCAGGTCCTGGCAACCTTCCTCCTACCCCCAAGCAGTCCCCCCTCCCACGGCCACCAGCCTGTCCAAGCCAGCACACCCTGGCCCGGCTCCCGGACTCCCCACATTCACACATGCCCCCCAGCCCCGTGGCTTCCTGAAAATGCAGGTCGGACCAGGCACCTCCCAGCCCAGAGCCTCCTCCACCAGCAGCCCTCAGTCGTGGGCTCTCCTCGGCTCCGGTCACAGTGTCGGGCTCAGCCTGGGCCTGGCTGCCCCTGGCCTCCCAGCCACCTGGGAGTGGTGTGTGTCTCTCCCCACAGTCCGGCCCCACTCACCTCCCTTGGTCCTTTGAGGCCTCAAGTTGGCCTTCCTCGGGACTTTTGTCCCTGCCGCCCTCCATTCCAATCCCAGTTGGGCTGTTTCCCCCTCGAGAGGTCTTTCCCAGAATGCCACATGAAGGGGCCACTCTCCCCCAGTCTGTGCCCCTGCACTGCCCCGTTCTCTCAGGACACCTTATTTATTTGTTGACTCGTGTGTCTCCCTGCGCTAGAATGTAAGCTCCGTGAGAGCCAGTCCTCCATCTGTCTGTCCCCTGCTGTGTCTCCAGTGCCTAGAATAGCACTTGGTATGTAGTAGGCACTCAATAAACTGCTGGAAGAATGAAAGGCACCCCAGTTGGGGCTGGGGAGGGACACCAGCTGGGCCTGTGCTGTCGCCAGTCACCTCTCATCCTGCTCTGTTTGCAGGTCACTGCAAGGGGATGCTGCCCCCCCGCAAGGTGAGGCCTCTCCCACCAGGGCCCCCCCTTTCTGCCCGGTCAGAGGCGCGAGGCTCAGCAGGGTGGGACAGGTCCTGTACACAGCCTCGCACACACATAGCTGCCGCTCCATGTGGTCACGTTCACATGGCAGCCCGGCCCCGGAACGCTGGCCCTGGCAGGCACACTTCTCTGCACATACCTGTGATGTGTCCCACATGTGTCTATGCGCCAACACGAGCCCGGGCCTCCGCCCACAGAGTAACAGGCAGGTGTTCTGTGCAGGTGAAGAGCTGATTGAGGCTGCCAAGAGGAACGACTTCTGTAAGGTACCACCAGCTCCAGGGCTCCAGCCTCCTCCCCTCAGCAGCACCCTCAGGGCCTAGGGAATGGGGCCTCTGGGTTGGGCCAGGAGCTGACCTGTTTAGGTGCTGTCATCTGTCATCGCTAGCCCTCTGTGGGGGCCCCCACAGTGAGTGTCCCACTCCACCTTGCCCCATCTCTGTCCAGGCCACAATAGATGTCTCCTGGTAGGGGCTGCCTCTCCCCATTGCTCAGAAAGAAGCGAGGCTTAGAAGGAACCACTAGCTCCAGGGCTTGGCTGTCAGTGCTGCAGGGGAGCCCGTGGTCCACCCTCCCTCCCCCCGGGGCAGAGAAGTCCCTTGTCTCTCCAGAGACAAAGTGTACATGCCTGTGGCCCCTGTGAGAGCTAGGGGAAGAGGAGGGGTGACGCTTGGAGGCCCAGCCCTGCCTCCTGCCCTCAGCTCCAGGAGCTGCACCGAGCTGGGGGTGACCTCATGCACCGGGATGAGCGGAGCCGCACGCTCCTCCACCACGCGGTCAGCACTGGCAGCAAGGAAGTGGTCCGCTACCTGCTGGACCACGGTGAGCTGTGCTACTGGGGCCCAGGGTCAGGGGCCAAGGTGGGAGGATGGGAGCCTGCCGGGCCTTTCTGACCACTCCTCCCCACCTCCAGCTCCCCCAGAGATCCTTGATGCCGTGGAGGAAAAGTGAGTATCTGGGCAGCGAAGGACCCTGGTTACCCCGGAAACCACCCTATCTTCCTCCAGTCCCTCCCATTTGGTCAGGTCAGAGCCGGTGAACTCTTCCTAGCCACATCTTTCATCCCCCGGGGGCCCGAACTTCCTGCCCTTTCTGATGACCCTTGGGAGCCTGGCGGGCCCAGAGAACCAGATGGGGTCCACACCCAGCCCCTGCTCCCCCAGCGGGGAGACCTGTCTGCACCAGGCGGCAGCCCTGGGCCAGCGTACCATCTGCCACTACATCGTGGAGGCCGGGGCCTCGCTCATGAAGACAGACCAGCAGGTGAGCAGGGCAGGGGCAGGGAGCCTTTCCCAAACTTGGGGTGGGGCTGCCCCGGTAAGTGGAAGCTGTCCTGCTGTCCTGTCCTTCGCACAGTTCAGAGAAACCTGAGCCAGCAGGTGGGGAGCTGGGCCAGCGAGGCCTTCCCTGCCCTCTCTGAAGCCTGTTAGGGGCCATAAGACTTGGGCCCCCCTGCTGACCACTGCTCTGCCCTCATCCAGGGCGACACTCCCCGGCAGCGGGCTGAGAAGGCTCAGGACACAGAGCTGGCCGCCTACCTGGAGAACCGGCAGCACTACCAGATGATCCAGCGGGAGGACCAGGAGACGGCAGTGTAGCTGGAAGGCCCCCTGGGCAGCAGGAGGGACAGTCGGGCCAGAGGATGAGCTCCCTCCTTGCCCACCTCACTGCCACATTCCAGTCAGATGGCCACGGGGGGACCCATGCCCCAGGGAAGGAGCCCCGTGCTGCCACCTGAGGAGCCGCCCAGACCTAGGGCTGGACTCTGAGGAGCTGGGGGTCTCTCCTGTCCCCCTGAAGCCCCAGCCGGACCCGGAGGCTCACAGGGGAACAGGAAATGGCTGGGCTGGACAGGCATTTGGAGGGGACCAGGGCAGGGCCACTTAAGGGTGGCCTCACCCTCACCGCAGCAGATGCCCTCCTAGGAGTTCAGGGGCTGGAGAGGGAGGGAGGCCTTCAGGAAGAGGCTTCCCAGGGCACCTGGTCTCAGGGCACCCAGCCCCCTCTCCTGCCTGACCCACCCTCCCCAGGGCTCCTCCCGGAAACTCCAAGCCTGCTGCATCTGCCTGCCACTGCCCGCTTGGCACCCACCCCTGACCCTCCCCATTACCCGGTCATTTCCTCGTGGACTGTGGGGCCTGGGGTGGGGGGGTTCTCATGGTGACATGTTTACAGCTGGGTGTGACTCAGTAAAGTGGATTTTTTTTTTCCTTCTGCTTTTCTTCTTTTGCGGGAGCGATCTTCTAGAAGCAGCAGGGGCTGCTGGGTTATCCTCAGGGTGGGGGACTGGACACTGGACCCAGACCCTTTCCTGGGGGGCGCGGGCGTTCCAGCCTGGGGTGGGGTCCCAGGGCCTGCCTGGTTCCTCACCTCTGCCCGGCTGCCTAGCTCACTGGGGCCGGGGGCGGAGCCGATTTCCTCCGGCTTCCCGCTTCCCGCGGGGACTGTAACAATGAAAGTGAAAGAGGTGGGGCGGGGGCGAGGCCAGTCGGTGGCCCACTTGCCCTGTGGCCTTGAGCACGCCCCCTCCCCCAGGCGTCGGCTGCTTTCCCTGCTTAGGGAGAGCGAGTGGGGTGGGGCCTGAGGCCCCGGGGTCACAGGAGGTGGGCTTGTCAGCCGCCGCAGAAGCCGGGTCTGGAACTTCTCAGAAGGCTGTTGTCAAGCTCCTAGCTTCACCCATTCCAGGCTGCGGGCTCCTCCCCCACGCCCCCCGTCGCCCCTCCACCCTGCGCTCCAAGAAAGCGCTGGCGCCCTCTGCACTTCACGCCAGCGCCCGGCTTTTCCCGGGGCTCCGGGTCCCAGGCTCCCCCCAACACAGCAGAGCATCTCCCTGCCCACTGGATGCAACGACCCGAGGGGACTCTGGGGGGCCAAGTAGGCCGAGGGGGGCGGTGACGCGGGACCCCGACAGGATGAGACAGGCCCTGGGGACTCGCGGGCGCCGGGCCTGTGACCCACCAAGACTCGGTGCCCCTTCTGGTCCCCATCTAAGGCTCTGCTGCAGGCCAGGGGAGCTGCGGCCCCAAAGCGGCCCGGACCCCTGGCGTCTGCAGGGAAAGGGGACGGCCCGGGACGGGGACAGAGGGCGGGAGCCGGGGGATCTCGAGACTGGGCCGGGGCAAAGCGTGCTGGAGCGGGAGGCAGGCCTGGGGCCGGGAGAGCGGGGCTCAGAGGATGGGCGGCCAGGAGATCCCAGGTCCCGAAGGCGGGGACACCGGCGTAGCGAAGCGCCCAGAAGCCGGAGCAGAGGCGGCGGGGGCGGAGGCGGGGACGCCCGGGTCCGGGGGCGGCGCGGGTTTGGGGAGGGGGCGGGGCGGGCCCTTGCTGGGGTGGGGGGCGGAGAAGGGGCGGGGGCCCATGTGACCGGCTCAGACCGGTTCTGGAGACAAAAGGGGCCGGGGCGGCCGGAGCGGAACGGGCCCGGCGCGGGAGGGAGCGAAGCAGCGCGGGCAGCGAGCGAGTGAGCGCGCGGAGTGGTGGAGGGCGCGCAGCTGCCCCTTGCCGGCCTGGCCGCTGCGGACCCGGGCCTGGAGGCGGGGGTGGGGGGCTGAGCTGCGCCCTGGGCTCCAGGCATTCCCCAGGGAGACGCCTCCCGGCGGGCCACCCCCTTAGCGGTCCGACTCTTGGGCCTGGAAAATGGGACGAGCTGGGGTGGGAAGTCCAGGCACGCGGCACCCAGTGGGGAAGGGGACAGGCAAGGGACTCTGACCCGTGCGTGCTCTCCCCCCAGGATGCAGCACCGAGGCTTCCTCCTCCTCGCCCTCCTTGCCCTGCTGGCGCTCACCTCTGCGGTGGCCAAAAAGAAAGGTGATGGGGGGCTGCTTGAAGGAGGGCTGGGGACGGGCAGGTTAGGCCCGGAGCCCGGAACCCCAGGAAGGCGGTCCCCAGGGAGTCTCCCCGCGCCCCACCCCGGGTCCTGAGCTCTGTTCCCCACGCTTTGTAGACAAGGTGAAGAAGGGCGGCCCAGGGAGCGAGTGCGCGGAGTGGACCTGGGGGCCCTGCACCCCCAGCAGCAAGGACTGCGGCGTGGGGTTCCGCGAGGGCACCTGCGGGACCCAGACCCAGCGCAGCCGGTGCAGGGTGCCCTGCAACTGGAAGAAAGAGTTTGGAGGTGAGGTGGGGCGCGGGCGGAGGGCAGGAGAGGGGCCACAGCCTCACGGGAACCTGGGCAGACATGTGGAGGGAGGCCACAGGCCGCCGGGCTCTGACGGGGCCACTCTTCCGCCAGCCGACTGCAAGTACAAGTTTGAGAGCTGGGGGGCGTGTGATGGGGGCACAGGCACCAAAGTCCGCCAAGGCACCCTGAAGAAGGCGCGCTACAATGCCCAGTGCCAGGAGACCATTCGCGTGACCAAGCCATGCACCCCCAAGACCAAAGCCAAGGCCAAAGGTCAGCAAGGGGGGCAAGGGTGGGATTGTCACAAAGGGCTGCCCCCCACCTGCGAGAGGAATGGTTAAACCTGAAGTTTGGGGTCCTGGCCAGTGACTCCTTGACATCACTCCAGTCTGTGGAAAAATCTTAAAGGTGGGCACATGCAAGAGGGTGGCCCACAGAAGATGCTGAGGAGATAAATCCTCTCTGGCCCAAGTAGGGACTCACTCAAGCTGTTCTGTTGGAGCATTTGGCGTAAGAGCCGGGAAAATTGTCCTGGAAGGACTTGCCTTTGTCAGCTCTCCAGCCGCAGGGCGCATTTGGTCCCCTCTGCCCTTTCTAGAACAGGAAAGATTTCACTGCTGCCTCACTTAGCTCATTCCTGACTCAGCCCAGAGAGGCCAACAGGGCAGAGGTGAACCTGCCCGCCTTTCAGGTGAGGGGCCTGAGGCTGTTCAGCCTGTTGTGACCAGGACTGGGACTGGGAACTTGAAGGTTTTCTGATCTCAAGTGAAAATAGGAACCTGGGGGTGTTGAGAATGTCTGGCACCATAATGGCTGCCCTATCCCACCTGCTTCCAGGTCAGCTGATCAAAGATCACTAGGGGGTAGAATTTTCTTCTCTTTATGATAGTGTTTGTGTAGTGGGGGGGGGATCTCTACTTGGTCACCCTAACTGCTAACGTGGCATTTCTTGTTTTACAGCCAAGAAAGGGAAGGGGAAGGACTAGAGGCCAGGCCTGGATGCCAAGGAGCACCTGGCTTTACCTGGGGCCTGGCCCTGCCCTCCCGCAGGCCGGAGATCTGACCTACCAGTGCCTTTTGTCTACTCTTAGCTTTATCAATCATGCCCTGCCTCTTCCCGCTCACTGCCCACCCCCAGCCCAAGTGCCCACAGTGGGGAGGGGCAAGGGATTCTGGGAAGCTCGAGCCCCCCCCCAAGGGATTTCGTTCCCAATACCCCCTTTTGTTCTTCCCCACAATGACACCAGTACTGAGAAACAAATAAACCAACTTCTTTTCCCAATAAAAGCTTTTCTGTTTTAATATATAAAAGCCCCTTCCCGGGGAGTTTGCTGTGGAAATTTGTTTGGGGGTAGGAATGTGGGGAGAAAGACAAGGCTGTAGGGACTGGTGGGTTTAGGGGGGCTGGGGGCTTGGTGGTGAGTGCTCCCAGAGCTCATGGAAAAAGCAGAACGTGTGAAAATTTCTTCCAGGGCCGGGGAAGGGTATCCTCCATCAAGTCCCTAAGCCTTTCAGCCCTCATCTCTCCCAGGGACCTCACCAGGGCTGGGGAAGGGAACCGATGACTCACTGGAGCTGACGTGCCCATCGTGGTCTCACCCAGTCGAAGGTCTTTCGATCCAACCCACCGCTAATCAGGAAGCTTCTGCCCATTGGGGAGCGTAGACACTGAGGCTGCTTGCCCGCCTCACTGCCCCTACTGTCGCTGAAGCCTGTACTGGTCAACAGGTTTACCCCTTTCCACTCGCCCTTGTGCCCCAGGCCTCCTCCACTGGCAGAGCCCAGAGGGGGAGAGGTTTGAGGAGGGTGGATGGGAACACTGCCCACCACAGCCCCACCCTGACTGTGACCTGGGACAAGCCCTTTCCTGGGGGAGGGGGTCCTCCAGGACAAGGTGGGCCACTCGGCTCAGCCGGGAACCGCAGAAGGCTAGACCTTAGTTCCTGAGTGTGAGTCCCTGACCTCCCAGCTGCCCCATCCTGAGGTGACAGGGGCAGTGCTGCAGGGGGTGGGGGGGGCACAGCCCACTCTGCCTGGCCTCCAGCATGCCCACCCACACACGCGTCCACCCAGAGCCTGGCTGAGTAGCTGCAGCAAGAGATTTCTGCCCCGGAGTGGGACGTGGGGAGAGGGGGCTGAGCCTACATGCGGGGGTGCAGGGGTAGAAAGCACCGTTTACAGCAGAATGGGGGACCTCATCCTTCCACACCCCTCCTCAGCCTCCTTCCCCAAGCGCTGGCCCCAAGCCCGGAAGCCCAGGAAGGCGGTCCCTTTGCTCCTCTGGAGGAGGCCCCGGGCTTCGGCTGCCCTCCAGATGTCCATTCTCTCAGCTATGCTGATGGTTGGTCACAGTGGGGCAGATGCCCAGCCAGGCCAGTGCCCCCAGCTCCCTGAAGCAGGGTGACAGAGATGGGCCAGGCGGTCCCAGTTCAGAGCTGCCTCAGCCCAAGCACGGATCTGGTCTCTGAATCCAGCCAGAGCCTCTTGAGCCCCACGGGGCCTTGTAGACCTCGATTCGCCTCTTCAGCAAACATGAACCCAGAGTGGTGCCACCAACTCTTCCCCCAGAGCCTGTGAGCCATGTGGTCCCCCAGTGCACACACGACACCAGCACCTCCTAGGGCTCCCCTGCTGCCTACCTGGCGGTGCCAATGTTACGATACTGGCACAGCAGCAGGTGCCGGAAGGTCTTTTTAAAGGTGGCGTTGCAGAGAGCGTAGCAGGCAGGGTTGATGGTGCTGTTCACGTAGCAGAGCCAGTAGCCGATGGACCACACCGTGTCAGGGATGCAGCTCTGGCAGAAGGTGTTCACCAGGACCATGACATTGTAGGGTGTCCAGGTGAGGATGAAGGCCAGCAGAATGGCAAAGATGGTCCGGGTCACTTTGCGCTCCCGGGCCGCCATCTGCCGCTTCTTACGCACCTGGTTTCGAGCAATGCTAGCAAACTTGCGGGCCACGTTGGCCGCAGGACGCATGCCGGCTGGCGTGGCAGGCACAATCTCGATGGCTGTCACACACTCATTGCCTGTCTGCTTCGTCACAATCTGGATCTTGGACCATTTTGAGGCTGGGTTGAGGCCCCGTGGCTGCAGGGGAGGGGCAGGCATGGCAGGTGTGGTGGCCTCTGTGGTCGACAGCTCTGTGGGTGGTCGCTCCTTGGTGTTCTGTGTGGCACTGCCCGAGCTGGACTCATTGGAAGTGTCCTTGTCGGCCACTGGGCGTGGTGGCGGGGGCAGGGCCGGCGGAGGGGCCTCTTCAAGTTTCCCGTTGCGCAGCTCTTCCCGGGCGGCTTCTCCTGGCGGGGGTTTCTTGACGCTTTGCTTCATCAGGGGACTCTTGAGGAAGGCCAGGGTCTTGGCTTTCTTCTCCTTTGGGCCTTCGGGCCGGTGCTTGTGGACCCGGCTGCGGCTGGCCAGGGAGATGTGAATGTAGAGCACCGTCATGATGACCACGGGCAGGTAGAAGGCAGCAATGGCTGTGCCGAAGGTCACAGCCGGGTTGGACAGGAACTGGATGAAGCACTGGTTGTCAGGCACTGTCCGCTTGCCCACCACAAACTGCCAGAACAGGATGGCAGGCGCCCAGAGCACGAAGGACAGGACCCAGGCAGCGGCAATCATGAGGCCTGCCATCTTGGTGGTGCGCCGGGCGGGGTAAGTGAGGGGCTTGGTGACGCAGAAGTAGCGGTCGAAGCTGATAATGAGAAGGTTCATGACCGAGGCGTTGCTCACCACGTAGTCCAGGGCTAGCCACAGGTCACAGACCACGGCGCCCAGGGGCCAGTAGCCCTTGATGATGTACACGGTGTAGAGGTTCATAGAGAAGGCGCCGATGATGAGATCAGCGCAGGCCAGGCTGAACAGGAAGTAGTTGTTGACTGTCTGCAGCTGCCTGTTGACCTTGATGGACAGCATCACCAGGATGTTGCCGACGACAGTTACCAGGCTCAGAGAGCCTGTCACGGTGGCGATGAATACCATCTCCACTGTCTCGTAGCGGTTGTGGCTTGATGTGACCAGGCGCACGGATTGGTTGCCTGAGCTGCCGTTGACGGGCGTGAAGTTGGCCATATTGGTCAGCGTGGTGGACGGCAGCGTCTGGTGGAGGAAGGAGAGAAAAAGGGTGAACTGATGAAGAGGACAGAGGGGTGCTGTGCAGGTAGTCTGGGGTCAAGGTGACAGAGGAACATCATCTGGCAGACTTGAGAGAACTCTGTCCCGTCCCCACTTATTCATCCATTCATTCAACATTGATTGAGGGCCTACTATGTGCCCAGCAGTGCTTTAGGTACGGGGGCCGCAGAAGTGCACGAGACATACGCGGTCCCCATCTTACAGGGAGAGACGTGCAAACACGTGCACAACAAAAAGAGCTCTAGAAAGAAATAAGGCAGGGTGACAGCTGATGAATCAGAAGACAGGATGGCGATGCCTCTCCTGGCTGGGTGATCAGGGAAGGCCTTGCACAGCAGGTCATCTGGGTGATGAGAAGGAGGCAGACACATGACAAGCTGCAGAGCGGGGTCCTGCTAAGGGCAGTGGCAAAAGCCAAGGCCCAGAGGCAAGTGCAAGGCCTGGGCAGAGGCCAATGTGGGCGGAGCCCAGGGGAGGCGGAGGGCATGTGAGAGGTGTCCATCCATTCACCCACTCTGTCATTCTCAACATGTTCCCAGGGGCCCTGCTCTCCAGTCCCTACAAAAGGCTCTGGAGACAAAGACATTAATATGAAAGGCTATATTAGCAGCTAACGTGTGTCGTCTACTAAGTGCTGGCACTTTCCACACTTTTCACAACATTAACTCATTTCATCCTCAAAACAAACTTGTGAGGTAGATACTGTTATTATTATTTTTTTTTAACTACTTACAGATGAGGAAGCTGAGGCACAGAGATGTTAAATAACCTGACCAAGGTTCCGCAGCTCTGGACATCATGTTGCTGGTGGGGATAAGTATGTGGCAGGAGAGGGGGGTGGCATGGAGCTGGCACCTCAAGGACAAGGAAGAGAGGAGGAGAGTGCCTTGCGGGAGAGGCTCAGGGAGGGACCTGCGGCTGTGGCAACCCCTTTCCTATCCTCAGCTCCAGCATCAGGGCATGGGACTGGGGCAGGGACTGGGGAGGGAACTGAGACCTTTGAGGCCCGACTGGGAACCCACTGTGAAAGGATTGTCCCAGAAGGCAGAGAAGGGCTGCCTGGGAGCCTGTGGTCAGCCCCTAAATGCATCTCTGCCCTCCCCAGCTGGGGTCCCCCCAGCACAAGGCCCCTCCCCACCCTGCCCTCCCTCCCACCCAGGCTCCTCGCCAGCTCTCCTGCCCCTCTTCCTCTTCCCTACATGTGAGGGAGGCCCACGCCGGCGCTCGGTGCCAGGGCAGCCGCTCAGCCCAGCCTCCTTCACACCCGCCAACACACACCCCGCTCCACATACGCACGCGGGCCCATCACAGCCACGCCAGCCCAGCAGACATGGTCGCAGACATATGCAGCTCTGTGCATCTGTGCGCAACAGAGAGGGCCCAGCAGCCCCGTGTGGAGGAAGGAGCAGGACCCTGAAGCCTGGGCTCTAGCTGTGTGGCCTGACACAAGCCACCTCACTTTCCTGCACCGCCTCTCATTTGCAAAATAGAGAGGACTCTGTCTTGGGATGGCCTCCACAGCAGCTGCAGGGACCAGCAGAGCACTGATTCCTAGGTCCCTACACCTAAACAGGAAAATGCTCTGAAGGCTGGGGCCAAGTGCCAGGCTTACCCTCCCAAGTCTGACCCTCATCCCCCAACTCCACCATCTCACACCCAGCCTCCTGGCCTGATAGTTCACATTCTCCTGTTCGAAATCCTTGGTTCATAGGAGGAGAGAGGCTGAGAGCAGGTGGTGCCACCCCCCAAGGTCAAACAGTGAGTCAAGGGCAAAGACCAGATACCACCCTTTCTCAGGACCCCTGACAGCCCCATTCAGCTCTGAGACCCTCTGAAGCAGAAGCTGAACTATCACCCTCTGAGCTGGGAGGACAGTCGCCCCCAGGACTGAGAGGCTGCCCGCAGGCAGGGACAAGGTGGGCAGGAGTGATCAGCCAGCCCCAAGGGAACTCTCATTTTAGCCTCCCAGGCCCAGGACACAGGCAGGTGGAATAATAACAAATGGTCTAGAGGTGCTAAATAAGAAAACATAATAGCTTGTTTATTGAGTGTTAACTGTGAATAAGGAATCTCTCTGAGCCTTTGGTATAGATTATCTGGTTTAATCCTTACAACAGCCTGAACAGGTAGGTACTATTAGTATCCTCATTTTACAATGTAAATATCCTCTTACAGGTGAAGATGGTGTTAATTAACTTGCCCAAAGTCACCCCAGGGGCAAGGGTTAGAACCCAGGAGCAGCCTTCTTAACTCCAAGGTGCTACTGCTCAGAGGGGCCTCTGCTCTCTCCTGTCCCCAAAACCACACAACTGGGGACCATTTAAGTGAGGCTTGGGTAAGATCTCCTCCCAATTCTTGCTGGCTCCCCAGATTAAGTTTTCCCAGAAAACAAGAGACCTGTGAGCTGGGACAATTGGATGGCTGGTGGTTTAAGTCCTGCTCTTAAGGCCTGTTTGAGGGAGCTGCCAGCTGCAGACAGAGCGAGGCTCGGTGTCTCCCTGACTCCGCCTCTCTGGACCTCTCCAGGTCACCCGCAGACATTCCGACCGCTGGCCCCTCTGGCGCATTTCCCTGGAATTCAGGCCTGCCTGGGATCTGGGGAGGTGAGCACCGGAGGCCGTGCGCACCGCTAGATGGCAATGTCGGTCCCCGGGTGCTCGCTCGGGACCTGGAGTGTGCGGTCGCTGTCCGCCAGCGCCCTCAACTCCCACGCGACTGCGAACACTCAGGAGCCCCCATATAGAGCCTCCCAAGGGAGGGACGTGGGGCCCCCTCTCCAGGCCCCGCCAGACACCGCCCCGGAGCTGCCCTCGGCTTCGCGCGGGGTTCAAGGGTGGGAAAGTTAAGGGCGCCCGGATTCCGCCCGGCATCCGGTGAGGAACGTGTGGGTGGGAACGCGAGTGCGAGTTCTGTTTGTGTGTGATTACGGGGGAGCGCGAGTAGACGCTAGTAGCTGTCTGCATGTGTGTGCGCACCGCCACGCCTGGATACCAGTGCGCCCGTGAGCGCGTGAGCATGCCGCGCCATGTGGACACGTGCATGTGCATGCGTGTGCGTGCCTGCGGTGCTGTGGCCTGGAGGAGGCACACGGTTCGGGTGTCTCTGGACGTGTGAACTTGTGTTCACGGCAAATGCAGGGCCGGCAGTGGGCGACCGGTCACATTTCAAACGCCCCAGCCGGGAGACGCAGCCCAGATCTTAGCTGTCTGCCTGAGCGCAGAGAGGGTCTGGCCACAAGCCGGCGTCCCGATCGCGCCTGGCGGTGGGGAAAGGTCGCAGGGGCAAGACGAGGAGGCCTTACACTACCGGCTGCGACGGGCCCCCTGACTTTGGGACACCGTCTTAGCCGGGCGCCCAGAGGTGTCCGCATCCTCAAAGATGGGGCGCAGAGTCCCAGCCTGGGATTCACTTCTGTCGAGGGCCGCTGCGAGAGTCGCCCAACCCGGCCTCGAGGAACACCCGGCTGGGCTCAGGACGCCCTATGGCGCGTTATCGCCAAAAGCCTCTGGGTCTCCCGGCGAGAGGGCACCGGCACTACGCCCGTAATGCGGCGGCCGGGACCGGCTTGGGTCAGGCTAGCGTAAGGTTCTCCCCTTCCACTCCCCACCCTGCACTCTCCCCGGAGGTGTTGTCTAGCCCCAGCGGCCAAAGTGGGCACCCGGTTTCTCCCACTGGGGTCGGCCCGGGTCGAGCGCCGGGTTCTGGCTTACTCCTGGGCCCATCTGGAGGCTCAGCCGCGTCTCCGGGGTGGTCAAGGGGGCCCTGGCTCTCCGGGGGCCCGTCTTCCCTCTACCCCTCTGGCACGCAGTTCCTGTAGCCTCTGGGCGTGGGCACCGTGCTTTCCCCGGTCCTCGACCCCTCCCTTCCCCGGACGAGACGAGAGGGGGTGCTCCGGCCGCCTGTGGGGTGGTTTGGGGCTTAGGTCCTCGATTTTTAGGCTTTCACCTCAGGGCTCTAAGAAGATTGTGGGCTCTAGGTCTGTCCCCGGGGCGGGAGAGGAGATTCCAGAGTTCAGGGGAGGAAGAGGGACGCAGGGAGATCAGGCACGGACATTGTGCCTGACACTTCCGCGGCCGGGCCGGGAGTGGGGGTTGGAGGCTTGGATCGCCCAGGCTCGGAGCAAAGGCAACCGCGGGGGGTAATCCTGGAGTGGGGGAGGGGTGCTGGGAATGGGTAGGGGTGTTTTCCGTCGGGGCTCAAGGTCGTTGATGGAGGACTCCATGGGCCGGAGTGGGCTGGCGGCGCGGGGGAGAGAGGGAGGGAGGGCGGGGAGACGGGCGGGAAAACGGCTCTTTGGGGCTCCAGTGCCCGGCACCCTGCAGAGCTGCCAGTGGGAGGGCTGGAATGCGGGGTCCCGCCCCCGACGGCTGCCCCTGGCTCTGTGGGGGCTGTGAGCAGGCACTCCCCACCCACGACCTCCTGAATGCCCATCCCTTTTCGGAGGCGCACCTGGAGAAGCCTCGGAGAGACCCCGGGCCTTTCTACCAGAGGGGTCCCCCAGCCCTGGGCCCTCCGCCGGTCCCAGCACCACGCTCTCCCCTGAAGAGGTCTGGTGCCCTGTTCCCAGTAGGACCCACCTCTGGGGAGCCTCAGAGGGTCCCAGAGACCCAGGTCTTTCTCTTCCAACCGAGCCCCCCGCCCCCGCGCCGCCGCGGAGTCACTTACCCTCCGCCTCTGCCCCGCTCCCCTTGCGCCGGACAGACGGCGGGACAGAAGGGAGGCCCCGCGGGCCGGCCGGGCAGGCGGCCGGGCCGTGGGCCGGGGGCGGGGACGGGGTGCCGAGGGGCGGCCCCTGCTCCGCCCGCAGCTCCGGGCGCTGTGGCTCCGACTCGCGCTCACGCTCGCACTTTTCCCCGAGCCGCGTGATGTCACGGCGAAGCAGCCAATCGTGGTGGGGCCGCGCCGCCCGCCCCGGGCCGGTCACCCAGCGGCGACGCGCGGGGGTCACCACCCGGGGCGTCGGAGACCCCAGCGGCTCGCGCCTCTACCTGGAGCCCGCCAGCAGTTCCTAGCTCCGGCACTGAGAGGGCACCGCCCACAGTCGCCGGTGCTGATTAGCAGGGGGCGCTGCCCTCCGGAGGGGTGGGGGTGTCCGCGTTGTCATGGGGACGCGGCGCCCCCTCGCGGGCTGGGGAGGGAGCTGGCAGCCGGGTCTGGCTGCGCTCCCGCCTCCGCCCTGACCACGCACCCGGGACCCCGAGGTGTATCCGCGCCTGTCTGGGACCTCACGCCCCTGCGTGGCCCCGCTCGCGGTTTGACCGCGGAGGCGCGAGTGCTTGGCCCCAGCAGCAGGTTATGGTAGGTTGGGGTGGACTCTGCCACCGCGCTCCGTCGGGGCAGAGGGCTGGGAGTTTCCAGCCTTGGGGCTGCGTGTTGGCCACCCCGCAGCCCAGAGGAGGGGCGCCGTCGGGGCCTGGGAAAGCGCAGCAGAGGAGCCTGGCGGGGTCGGCCAGGGAGAGAAGAGCCCGCTCATCGCAGACAATACGCCCCACCCGATCGGCTCCCGGCTCCCACGCTCCGGGCCCCAGAAGGGGCGCGCACCCGGTCTCCCAGGCCCACGATGGGACGCGCTGCCCATCCAGCCGCGGCCTGGAGAGTGAGTTCACCGGTGCCTGTGAAGGAAAACCAGGTGCCCAAGGTCACCTGGGGCGGAGCCCGGGACGGGACCCCAGAGAGCGAGCTACCAGTCCCAGAGGTCTCTGAGAACCGCACTGGGGGGAGCCTCGGGACGCGGGGCCTTGTCTGCGCAGGGCGCAAAGTGGGGCGGCTTCAGCACCTCGGAGAGCTCCGCCTCGGCCTTGGCGGGGTGGCCTCGGCTCAGCCTCACCCGGCACCGGCGCTGTCTCCTTTCGAGACAGCCCTTCCTGGGGCCGCCCAGAGTCGGACGCGCCCCTCCGCACCCGTGCCACGAGGCCTGTCACCCCACACTCTCTCAGCGCAAACACCCGATTAACCTTACGACGCTGGTTCGTTCCTTCTCTTGGGAAAACAACTTAGATCCCCTCCTCCTCCACCCTCCCCCACGGGCCGGCGTGGGGAGGGAAGGGGGGGTGTAGGGGTGGGGTGGGGCGGGGGCAACGGTGGAGAATAGGCAGGAGCCTGCTGGTTGAGAAAGGGAGGGGACCCAAGCAAGAGCCAGTGCTACAGGGCTCTCTGTGTGGGGTTCTCCATGCTGAACGTGGAGGCGGAGGTCGGGTCCCCAGTCCTCCGAGCGCCAGGGATGGGGCTGATCAGAGTTGGGAACTTCAGGGCTGGAGCTGGCTGGCTGGGCTAAAGTGAGAAGCCATCTTGCTTTACATGAGTAATCTGGTCTCGCATGATCCGAAAGAAATGCTGTTGTTCTTGACCCACTTCACAGATGAGGAAAGTTGGTTCAGTCTTGCGCTTGTTGCACTTTGCCATATTCCTCCTAGGGTCCAGGAGGGTCGTGCTCCTAGGACACACACAAGAGTGTGTGCCTATGTGAGTGTGTGGGGGGGCAGATCCTTAAAATAGTCAGATGGGAAGACAAGCAAGGCCTAGGACCCGAGGCCACAGAAACCAGAAATGCCTCCAATCACTGACTTGAGCTCTTCTAGAAGCTGCCAGGCAAAGCCTCTTTAGTTTCTCCACAATACCTGCTATGGGGTTGGGTTTTGGGCCCCCCACCCCCTCAATCCCAGAATCCACAGTGGAACCCTGGAAAGCTAAGTTGGGAACCAGAGACTTGGTTTCCCAGGCCCTGACAGCACCCCTCCTCTAGGCTGCCAGGTGGCCAACACACAGCCCCAAGACTTGGTTTAGTTTCTCTGTTCTGCCTTTGACCCAACTAGGTCCATAGAAAAGTCACAGAACTTCTCTGAACCTATTTCCTCATCTCCAAAAGGGATTGCCAATCTGCCCTGCCAACTCCACAACCTTGGTGTGATATGCAAGGGGCCCTGCAAAAGTGGTAGAGTCTACCGGCAGGGAGGCTCTGTCATTGGATGAGGGCTATTTAAGGGGCTGATATTGACAAGGGCCTCCAACAGAGAGGGGTTGGGTCCATCCTTGGCCAGAGATAGCAGAGCAGGGCCAGACAGGATGGAATTTGGACCACCTCATCCACAAGGCCTCCTCCTACCCTTTTTTTCTAAAGCAACAGAACAAGTCAGGGTTCTGTTTCTTCTACACCTTGTCTTATTTCCACAAGAATTACAGTGGCTGAGGGGTGTGCTCTGAAATCATGTACTATCTGGGTTCAAACCTTGGCTCTACCAGTGGAGTAGTGTGGTCTGGGGGTAACAGTAGTAACCACCTCAGAGGGTTTAGAGGAGGATTAAGAGAGCTAATACACATCGAGTCCTTGGCATGTGGTTTACACTCAACAAATTAATAGTCTCCACTGTCAGACTTCCTCCTACTGGGGGGAAGAGTGCGTGGGTGGAGGACAAAGGTTGCAGTGGAGCTTCCTTCTCCTTAGCTTCTTCCTCTTAAAGGAAGCCTGCTCTAGGCCAGGTGTGGCGGCTCACGCCTGTAATCCCAGCACTCTGGGAGGCCGAGGCGGGCGGATCCCTCAAGGTCAGGAGTTCGAAACCAGCCTGAGCAAGAGCAAGACCCTGTCTCTACTACAAATAGAAAGAAATTAATTGGCCAACTAAAAATATATAGAAAAAAACTAGCCGGACATGGTGGCACATGCCTGCAGTCCCAGCTACTTGGGAGGCTGAGGCAGAAGGATTGCTTGAGCCCAGGAGTTTGAGGTTACTGTGAGCTAGGCCGGCGCTACGGCACTCACTCCAGCCAAGGCAACCCAGTGCGACACTGTCTCAAAAAAAAAAAAGGAAGCCTGCTCTAAGCCCCCTGAGCTCGAATGATTTGTGATTATAGGGCAAGAAGTAACTTTTAGGAAGTTGCATAGTACAAACCCTGCATCCTAACAAGGGAAAGTGAAGCCCAGAAAAGGCAAGTGGCCTTGCTCAAAGTCACAAAACTAGCTGATGTGTCTTTCAGTCCAGAGTCCACTGTTATGTGTAATTTTCTAGAAAATCTGAGTGTTCCTAACTGTATCTTCAAGTTTTGTATTACTTCCTTGCCCACTTATTTATCTTTTGGTTTTGTCTCTGTTGGAGCAGAACCTATAATTCTGCATGCCCACAGCATCAAGGGCAGAGTTGGGCATATAAAAAATACTCAAGTATTTGTTGCTGGCACAAAGCCCGGGGGTGGCTCTGATTTTCCTGTATAGCTAAGAGTTGGGGCAAATGTCCTTCTACCACTTTTTAACGGGCTTGAAACTTTGAAGTAGCCAAGACCCAGGGATAGAGCAGGCCTTTCAGCTTCAGCCACTGTGTGGAAGATACAGAAAAAGAGAGACTTGAGCAGCCAGCAAATGGCTTTGGGGGATACGTGCAGACAAGACCAACCTCCCTGTACTGGGCCACCAGACACCTGCTGTGGGTGGTTTCCCAGGACTAGAGGGGATCCAGCTTTTTGGCCAGTCACATCTTCACTCCAGGCCCGTGGCCCCAGGTGGGAAGCAAGTAGGATGAGTGACCTTCCACCATTCATACATACCCACCTGCCACTGGAAGGTGGCCCCAATCTGCAGCGTGCCTGGGGAGTGGGAGGTGGTGGTGCACAGAGGAGTGGAATGAAGCAGGGGTGGCAACCCTCACCCAATGAGTGCTGGCGGAGGGTCAGACAGGGCTCACCAGCTAGAACAGCAGCACCAAAAACAGTGCCTGGGAGAACCTGGGCCCAGTTCAGTTCAATGCCCCCCACATCCCAATCACCACCCCTCCTCCATCCTCCATGGAAACAAACAGAGGAGCCTGGCAAGGGGCATGTCATCATTTTAATGATGTAGATCTTTGGTGTTTCCCTCATCAGCAGTAGACTATCCCCTCTCCTCCCACCACAATGTTTCTATGATGAATTACAAACAGAAAGGAAATCACATTTTCATACTAAAAACAAAATGATCAGAGCCTTGATTTCTCCACTAGAAACTACACATACAGCTCAAGATTCCACATGCAACACCTTACATCACAGACCAAGACCTCACATTCTGACCTGGAGTCTCATCCCCTCCCCACCCTTGGGCTAGCTTTGGCCTAGGCTCAGATAATACTGACACCCACAGGTGCTGCTGAGGGCCTTAGAGGGGAGGGAGGAGCTTGGTGGACAAGCCCCGGGGGCGGGCCAGCCTGCACCCCCCACTCTTGAGTGAGGACCTGCCCACCGCCCCTTGACCCCATCCTGTATCGGGCAAGCAGGCTGCCCCCTTCACCTCACAGTTGTCCCCAATCAGTAGATGCAGGAAGTCCCTATCCTCAGGAATCTGGGAGCTTGGCCTGACCCCTGGCTGTGGTTTCTGTGGGGTAAGATGAAGAGAGGCTGAAGCTCTGGAAGGCTCAGAGTTGGAGGTGGTTTCTGGGGGCCAGACCACTCCTCCTGTTTTTGGGCTCCTGGTGGCTCTGCCCACCCAACAGGTGGACAGAGAAAAGCTGCCCCATTGGCCTCTGTGCAGGACGGCTCGCCCAGATCTGGAAGACTGTTCACTCTTCTGGGGTTCTCTGTGCAGGGCTGAGTCCCTTGAGCCCATGTTCCTAGGAGAAAGGGGGGTTCACGGAAGAGATACCCACTTGCTTCTCCATTCTCATTAAGCCCAGCAGTGTGGCTCTCCTGCGCTCCAGATCCTGGAAGGTTCTAGTCCCCTGAGGCAAGACTTGCCCATTAGACTGCCTCATCCCACTGACTCTGACTCCTCTAGACCCCCACCTCTTACTCCTCCTGTTCCCTGATGCAGCCAGCAGCTCTTCTGCGTGTCCAGTTCCCAGTCAGCTGTGAGGTCCGGTGTCTGCTCAGCGGTTCGAGGGGAGGCACCAGTGCACACATTCGTCTCTACCTGTTCCGTGGCTCCCCACTGGGGCCCGCAGCTTCCCCCTTGCCGCTGCCACCGCCATCGGGAAGGTGGTTGTTATTGGTCACGTTGCAGTGCAGGGTTGGTCCCTCAGTGCTGGGAAGGGGGACAGGAATAGGGGACGGGGAAGAGGAGGGCAGGGTTGGCTGGGGTGGCTCCCGCCCAGGGGTACCAGGCTGGTCCCAGGAGGCTGTCCGTGGGCTTAGGCCTCGCTCTGCCAGCTGCCCAGGTTCCGGGTGCAGTCCCCGAGAAGTGGAGGGCTGGGGCGAGGAGGTGCGAGGGGCACCCGGCTCGGCGCCCGTCTGGGAGCTGCGATGAATGCGGTGGCTGACGATGATGTTGTTGCCGAAGCCGCCCATGGACGCCATGGTGGTGCTCTGCTCCCGCTGCACCACGGCTGTCATGCCCCCCTCCGCCATCAGCCTCTGGATCCTGCTCAGGGCGTCTTCCCCACTGGCGCCGTACTCTGAGCCCTCACCTGGAAGGTACAAAGCAGAAGAGAGAGGGAATTAGCTGCTGGCCTGGGCCTCTGAGCCAGGTAGGCAGCCACTAGGAAGAGCTGGGAGATTCTAAACTAACAGCAGGAATAAGGAGACCCAACTCTGTCATTGTGAAAACCAGTCAGTCTTGAAAGCTATACAGAACTCCCAAGATAATCATAAGTGTTACTGGGGGGGAAACTGAGGCCTAGGATGGCATATGGTGGCTAAGGCTACTCACAAGGCAAGTGGTCGGCTTTAATTAGCCCTTTTGGCACCAGTGGCAGGCTACTCGGAAAGAAGGCTGAGAAGGTAGGTCCAGACAGATTGTTCCACCTGTCCTCTCCCTGTCTCAGGCAGCTCAGTAGACCTAAGGCTGGGGTGGGGTCTGCTACCTGGTCTTTGGAAGGAGACAGAGCACCCTATGGGTGTGGCCCAGAGGCAAATAGTCTGCTCTGCTTCATTTCAACGCTGTCTTCCCTCACTGTTGTGCTGTTTGTGTTACTTCCTACAAGCCCAGGAGGAAGCTTGAGTTTCTAACTATTCCCTAGAAGAGCTGTTTCCTTCTTACTTCTCTCTTTACCCACCAGTCTTCACAAGTTATTGTGCTTGTAGCTCTAGGGAGAGAGAGAGGGCTCTGGGCACTCCCTTGTGTGGGAACAGACAAGGCAGGCTCAAATCTCAGCTCTGCCACCCACTAGCTGGCTTCCCTTGAACAATTCCCTTAACATCCACCTTGCACAGTGCTGGGCAGAGGAAATGAGATAATGCAAACCCCAGGCCGTCGGTCAGCAGTGGCTGTTGTGATTAACTTGGGTTCTGCAGCAATGGAGCTCTGTCCTGAGGGACTCCCCTCCCGCCTGCCGCTCAGTGCTCTGCAGGGGGAGAACCAGGCCAACCTGGTGGGCAGCTGTGAGCACGACTCCCGGGCTGCCAGCGCTGGCCCCAATGAACTATTGATTTGCTTCCTTTGGCTACTTGCTGGCCAGTTTGGGATTTTGCAGTTTTGGGGTTATGATATTGTTTTCTTTCTTTTGGGGGTACTTGTTCCCACCAGCTATTTTTTTACAAGACTTTCTTTGCACCCCCAACCTCCTGTAGTCCCTTGTCTCTGCTTGCCTCCTTAGAGCTGCATTTCCAGGCCAGTGTCACAGCTTAGCAGTGCCTAAGGCGTCACTGGATCTCTCTCCCTTCTCGTTAGTGCTTGGCAGCCTCATGCTACCAGTTCCTTCTCCCCAGGTCTTCAACGGTTTTCCTCAGCACTAAGCAGTGGAGGCACCACCTGGGCTTTAGCTTATGCCCAGCCTTCTTTCCTTGAGGTTACCTGGCAAACTCTGCCCTACACCCCTCAAGGCAGCTGCCCTTACCCACCTCTTCCTGGGAAGCTTGGCTCCAGCTCCCAGGGTAGAAGGAAAGAAAACCTGAAGGGCTTTCAGAGTACTGGGCCAACCCTGCCTTCTCTCAGGGGAAAAGCCTTCTAACAGTGGGACAGAGGCTCTGAAGAAAGGTCAACCTGGGGCCTGGGTGCCAGCACAGCTTCTACCCTGGGAGCCAAAGGGTTGCCCGGGGAGGCCCCACAGGGTCCTCCCTGTGCTCACTGTAGCCTCCACTCTTTCTAAGAATGCCATGCACTGGAGACCTCCCAGCCTGCTCTGGGGGATGCAGTGGGCTGGCCAGAGGACTGCTGGCACTGGAGCTCACTGTGCTGGGCTCTGTGCCTGGTGAACTATCAGCTCTTTTCAAGTAGATGGTTTCTAGGGACAGGACAGGCTGCCTTGGGGCCCTAAGGGAGCTGTTGCAGCCAAGCCCCCAGAGAGCCCCGAGGGGCCTTCCTAGGCCTGGACACTAGCACTCAGGCCAGAGCCCTCCTGTCCTCTCCCATGGTTTGCGTTGGCCCTGGCCACTCCTCATGATGACTGTGGCTGTGTGTCCTCACTGCTCCTCTTGCTTCCTGTCTCCTCTCTTTCCACGCAATCTCCATGCTGCGCTATTACCACTCTGAGGAAGCTCTGATTAACTGAGCTCTGGCTAAGTCTACATCTGTTCAAAACCCCACCGCTCTGAGACCCTCAAAGTCGTCAACAACTCCTTCGCTTAACATCTGAGGGCCCTCTGGCCAGGCCCTCACCACTTTCCTGACCCTCCTGCCCTGACCCCTTCATGCACCAACAGCCCCTACTGACGCAGACCCGCCCTGCTCCCTGCTTGCACACAGACACGCTGCGCACGCTCTCCGCTGTGCTCTCGCCCCATCTCCTCGCGTCCCACATCTACTGAGTTTCGAGAGCCAGTGCAAATGCCATCTCTTTTACCCAGTCTTCCCTGGGCCCCAGCTGGAAGGCTGCTCCTTCTCTGAGGCCTCCTGGTGCTCCACCTCTGATGGCTGCAACATCTCTCTTCCGGGCTGCAAGCTCCTGAAGGTCTTGGATTCAGCCTTTTTCCTGAGTCCAGCGTCTAACACGTGTTCTTACAGTTGGCATGTATTTGTCAAATACATGTATGGAGGAATAAAAGGGCTCCCAGGCTGCCTACAGGGGCTCCAGACTTAAGGAGACTTTGAAAATTGGTCACATGTTATCCTTTACTATAGGAGAAGTATTCAAGTCTAGTTCCTTCCTGGATGTGCTCTTTGGGAAGAGACATGATGGATTCATCTCTGAATGTAATTCCCTCTGCAATACCTTTGAATCCATGGAGCCTAATATAATACCAGACAGAAAGTAAGTGCTCAAAAAAGAATGAATGGAAGATTTAAAAATGTACACACAAATGGTTTCCCCAGGGCTGGGTGTGGATAGTTTCAGCCTACAGAGCTAGGAGCTGTGCTTCCCTCCTGGGAACTCTAAGCCAAAGCTAAGAGCTACTGAAGGCAGCTGGCACATTCTTCTAGGGAAAAAAACACTGGGGCCTGAAGGCAATGGCAGCCGTGTGCCCCAGGATCCAGGAACAGTGGTGGCTACAGGAGCTACTTCTGCTGTCTCCTTCCCTGTAGCAAAAGCATTTCTTTTTGTCTTTGAAAAATGGGAAATTGATTTAGTGTTGACATGAGATCTTTTCCTTGGCAAGTTCTAAGGTACAGTCAGGATACAGACGCCAGGGTAGGATCAGCAACTCCCCACTATGCCCTGCAACCACACTGAATTCCGGGGGCTTCACTGCCCGGAAGAGCAGAAGAGGAACGACAATTCGGAGTCAAAGGAGGAACTGCTCTTCCTGACCCTCCCCGTTCACATCTGCTTTTTCCTGGCCCAGGGCCCAGGCTGCTGCAGCTGGTCTAACCACCGTCTTCACCAGACAAGACAGAGCCCTGGAGCTCTTCAAACAGTGTAGCACAGCCAAGCTCAGAGGCAGGGCCTTGCCTCAGCTCAATTTGTTCCACACACTTCCTGAATGCCTGCTGTAAGCCAGGCAGGCATGTACTGGTGCTGGGAGCAAACAGGCAGCCCAGGGAAGGCTTCCCTCCCTTTCTGGGCTACCCTCTTGGCCAGCAGGGCAGGAAAGCTTGCTGCAGGGTCAAGTGTAAATTCGGGAGGACATCAAACTCTTTTGTTAAAGCTGGATGTGCAAAAAATCTGACACCTGCAAATTCCCCCTGTGAAGTGCTCTTCCTGGAAGTCCTGGGAGGAGTTGAATGGATTTTTCTAAAATTTTTATAGAGCAAGAAAATGAGAAGTAGCCTGGGAATCCTTTGGTGCTAGCTGATGGGATGGGGCAGGTCACAGAACAGTGGTTACTACAAGAAGGGTGGTTTCCAACATTAATAAATCTGGGACGCTGTAGTGGGCATGTGTGCAGGGGGGATCCCCCTTCTAGCCAAGCCTAGAAGAGGAGTTAACCTCCTTCACCAGGGTTTTGCTACCCATGTTCTTGCAGATCTGGCTACTGGTTGTGTCGATACAGAGAGGAGGCTGTGCCTGCCTCTGAATGGAGAAGTTTGGGCCCAAAGAGAACCCTGATTCCTGGTCTCCTCTGTGAGGACTGACAGCAGAGCAATGCGGTGAGCACTTCAGAACAAGGCTCCTGGCCATAGGAGGGACAGGGCTAGGCAGTAACACCCATCCATACCCCCCTGACCCACACCTCCCCTCCCGATTGCTTTCTGAAAGGGGTGTGATGCATGGAAGGGCTGGGGGCCGGAGCCCTAGGCAAAGTTTGCAGGGCCACAGGCAGAAGCAGCGAGTCCGACCCTCTCTGTCCACTGCTCCTGACTGGTGCCTTGGCTGGGAAGGGCTTACCCTCCCCCTCCACCACTGGCTCTACTTTCTAGGAAAGAGGTTCTGGCCCCTTGAAACTGGGAAAGAAAGTTTCGTTTCGCCTATGCACCCTCTGCCCTCACCCCCCAAACAGGAAGTAAAGAACTTATAATTGACTGGAGTCCAGAAATGGGCCAGATGCTAAGGGAGAAAACAGCAGAAAATTCTTTGGGGGGGTGACACACCAGAGGACATACTCCTCAAGTTGGCAGCTCCTGCTTCCAGAGCCCCTGCACTTCATCTTTAGGCTGCAGGCCTCGATCCCAGTCCAGCCCCAGGAATCTGCCCTCCCCACTCACCCAGCCTGTTTTCAGCATGCACTGGATGTCCATGAACACAAACCTGCTAGTGGTACTCTGCGTAGTGAGATGTTTTTGAACTTGGTGCCCTTGTGTGTGCTGTCTCCTCTCCAGGAAGGCCTCCCCACCACCCCATTGTGCCTAACTTCTCCTCATCCTTGAAGACTCAGCTCAGGGCCACCTCCTCCAGAAGTCTTCCCTGAGCCCCGCAGGCTGTGCATGGCCCCCCTTCTTTGTGCGCCCAAGGTCCTCATCACACTAAAGCAATTAGCAGCTTAGGTGTCTGTCTCCCTCTCTAGGCTGTCAGCTCCTTGGGGAACATCGGAGGCTTATTTGTCTTCACAGCCCAAGTGGCCGACACTCGGTAGATGCTCAGTAAATGGCCATGAAATCAAATCAGAGGGGCTGCCAAAGACTACAGAATACCTCTCCAAATCCCTCATGGGCAGCCCTCATGCTTCTGGGTTAATCGGGGACTCTCAGAGGCTGCCCAGCTATGGGGAGAGAGGGTTGGCAAGTTGGCTTCACTGCAGAAGCCAGTGGTATTTCCCTGTTGCTTGGCTCTCAGGCTTCCTGGAATAGGCACAGTAGACTCCAGGGCAGCTCAGAGTCCACAGAAACCTGTAAAAACAGGCCGGGAGATGGTGGAAGGAGCCTTCAGCTACCTCCTCCTCAAGGCTCACAGCTGCAACTGGCTGCTCTGTCCAGCACTGCCAGCTGCTCATGTCCCCACCAAAGGGACTTCTATCCAAAACAGAGCCAGGGGCCTCAGATATAGGAGGTGGGCTGGGCTGCAGACCAAAAACGGACTTAACTTTGAGAAATTTCAATTTATGGCAGTGAGAGGGACAGTGCCCTGTGGGGGACTACAGTGTGGAAAGCTGTTCCTGGGGGTAACACAGGCAAATGTGTGACTCTTTGCCTGATGTGCACCATGGCTTTTCATCCCATGGTCTCTTTTGAGCAATGGCTCAACACAGACCTAGAAAATGTGTCTGTTTGGAGCTGCCTTGTTTGGTGCTAGGCCCAGCAAGGGGGCTGAGGGTAGGGGGTGAGGAGAGTGATGGAGTGAGAACAGCCTGTTTAACACAGCTGCTGACGGACTCCTAAGTGGCTCGAGCTCTACCGCTGGGAAGTGCTAATTGGTTCTTAAAAGTGTGAGGCCAGCACAGAGAGCCAGGGCTGAGGCCAGCCGCTAAGCCACACCTGAAATAGGTGAGAGGAAGGGGCTGATGGTGGCGTGCCAGGCTGCAGCCAAAATGACAATGAACCCTTGGTGTGATAGAAGCATGGGAGGGTCCCACCTGTGCCAGTCCCAGATTTGCCATGGGGGCAGAGGGAAGACAACCTGTGGGTTGGCCCTAGAAGCCTGAGGCCTGGCGCGAATGAGAGCTTGCAGCAGCGAGTCTCTTTGTAACCCTTTCAATCCAGGATACTTTCTGTGTTCTCTCTTTGGAAAAACAGCCTGGGTTGTCCATGTTTTACAGGAGAGGGAGGTCAGGATAATTGGTGGGAACTGAGCAAGGCTGCAAGAGCACCTCAGCTTACAGGAAAGTGATCCAGCTCAGGGAAATCATGTTCCTGCCTGAGAAGACTCTTAATGTCACCAGGTGGGCATTGCCCAGACACACGAGAGGGTACTCACCCTGACTGAGAAGTGGCACCCATGCAGCACCATCTGTCCATGCAGAGGAGCCATGAGCCTTAGGCTACATCTCCCAGGGAGGGCCCACCGCTGGTCAGACCTCCCTCCGGCACTGCATGGCTCTCACCTTCACCAGGACCCGAGGCTGCTGTCCCTGGCTCCTGCAGCTCCCTTTCGGTCTGTGTTTCAGCATTCTGCAGCTGCAGGGCCAGAGTCTGGGTGCCCTGAGATGTCACTGAGGTGGTAGGGTTCCAGGGCTGCAACCCAATTGCATTCATCAGACCCATATCTCTGTCTGTCCTCCACGTGGCTCTGCTGGTTCTAGGGAGAGAAAGGCAGGCTAAAGTCAGGCAGGGCTTGGGACAGCGCCCCTCCTAGAGCTCTGTGGGCTCCATGTCAATCCTCAGGGCATAGTGTTTGCTAAGAGGAGAAGCCTGTGCTCCCGCAGCTGCCTCCTGTGGTGGTTAACTCGTCTGTGTCCATTCGCCTCCAAGATCAGTCCATGCCCTGGGACAAAGAAAGGAGGCCACAGAACCAGCCAATCTGGCAACCCAGCTGTTTTCCATCATTCCCTTAAACAACAGGCCTTTTGCAGGGCTAACAGTGGAGATGGCTGATCTGAAAAGACTCTCATTTAGATTCAAGATGCCACCATCTGATCCATGGGACAAAGGGTAAATAGTGGAGTGAGTCCTTGCCTTCCTTCTAACTGTATGATCTCAAAATTCCAGTTTAAATCTTGGAATTTCCAAGTGGACTGAGATCTCTACTATGGAGGGAAACGACCAGAACTCCTATGAGGCTGTTCTGGGATCCTCCTTTCAGGGCCTTCTGAAAACAGACTCTTGCAGGTCGGGAGCATAAGCTGCCCTAAAAGGCCAGCACCTCCCTCTCCTTGGGCATTCCCCAGACTTGACCCTTGGGGTGGTTGGAGCTGGCAGCAGAGGCAGCCCAGGACTTATTCAATATCAGATGCTCATGTTTCCAGCTGCTCTGGGACTATTCCTCCAGCTATGCCCAGCAATTTCTATGGGAAGTGGTGACTGCCTTGGGTTTATCATCAAGCTAGATGTTTTTTCGAAACATCTCAGTCTTTTTTTTTTTTTTTTTGAGACAGAGTCTCACTCCGTTGCCCGAATATCTCAGTCTTCATTAGTGAATTCAATGATAACAGGATCAGTACCATATTCCTACTCTCCAACTGGCCCCAGGAGAGGCTTTGTCCCTGGGCTGCACCAATGGTGCAGCTTGGGCCCTGAGACTCTGGTCATCTGAGAGATCCAGCCACAGATTCTTCCTGGGCCACAAAGCAGACTTCATGGGGCAGCACCTTTCTCTAGTGCCCTGTCTTCTCTCCTCACCCCAAGTGTGCCCAGACACCATGGCCAGAACTGGGGGGGGGGGGGGGAGTCAGGGGGTATTCTAAAGCAAAACGCTGAGAGTGGAGGTTTTATTCTCACTCTTAGCCATGGAACACTTTTCTCAAAGGAAACCATATGCAAAAGCTCAGTACATGAAAGAGATCAAAGATGAGCTGCTCTGGTTGAGAAGAGACCCAGAGTCCTGCAGCACAGTCTGAGGGTGCTGCTTGAATGCCCATCAAAAGCAGGAAGGGGGGTGACTGCGTGACCTATAGTCCCAGCTGCTCAGGAGGATCATTTGAGCCCAGAAGTTCAAGGTTACAGTGAGCTATGATTGTGCCTGCAAATAAACAGCCACTGCACTCCAGCCTGGGCAATACAGCAAGACCCCATCTCAGAAAAATAAATTAATAAATAAAAGAGGAGGAAGGGACAGGCCCCAGCCAGCTGTTCCTCTCCTACTTCCCACATACCCAGGCCGTTCGCTGCTCCTGCTGTTGGAATGGACAGTGAAGACAGTCTCGCTCAGCTGGTCCCAGTAGTACTCGATACCAGAATTTAAGGCCCTAAAAATCAGTTGGGAAGGATGGAGAAGAGACAGTGAAAGGCATTAGAAAGGGAATGATAAGAGCTCCTTACAGTTCCTGGGCTTTGTGGACTGTGGCTTGATCTCTCCTGGGGCTGGCCTGAGACCCAAATCTGTCGTTAGGGGGTCATGAAGATTCTGGGTATTAGGCTTCGTCGGAGGGAATACTTGCTTCTTTGAGGGGAAAGAGCCACAGCCAAACAAAAGTGCTCTTCCTTTCATTTCTCTGTACTATGCTCCTCCTGGCTCCTTTTAGAGGGCCGTTGGCCTGTGGATTTAGTGTGATCTCCTGTAGATCACCCCTTTAAAAAGTGGTCTGTCCCTTGGCATCACAGGGATTTTATTTCTAAGACCTCCCATAGATACCAAAATCCACAGAAGTTCAAGTCCCTCATATAAAATAGCATACTACTGGCATATAACCTATGCACATCCTCCTGTGTACTTAAAAACATCTCTAGATTAATTATAATACCTAATACACTGTAAATGCTATGTAAATAGTTGTTATACTGTATTTGTATTTTTTACTGTGTTTTAAAATTTGCATTATTATTATTATTTTTTTGAGACAGGGTCTTATTCTGTTGCCCAGGCTAGAGTGCAGTGGTGTCATCATAGCTCACTGCAACCTTAAACCACGATCCTCCTGCCTCAGCCTCCGGGCAGCTGGGACTACAGGTGCTTGCTACCACGCTCAGCTAATTTTCTTTTTCTTCTTCTTTTTTTTTTTTTTTGGTAGAGATGGGGTCTCGCTATGTTTCTCAAGCTGGTCTCAAACTCCTAGCCTCAAGCAATTCCTCACACCTTGGCCTTCCAAAGTGCTAGAATTATAGGAGTGAGCCACCGCATCCAGGTCTGTACTGTTATTTTTTACTGTTCCCCCCGCCAAATATTTTCAATTTGTGGTTAGCTGAATCCATGGATAGAGTTGTGGATACCAAGGGCCGACTGTATCTCCTTTCTCTTCTAACCACTAAGCTGTTTGGGGGCGGGGGGGGGGTTGGGAGTTGTCTGAGAACAGCACAGGAAGTAGAGGGCAAAGGTGAGAGAAAGCTACCTTACATTAGGGAAGAAGTAAATGGGCAGAAATCAACAGCATAGGCCTCCAAAAACAAAATCACTGCATTTTTTGGTGAGCAAATCCTGGCTGCATTAGGCACTATGTGAAGCCAGCTGCCAGGAAGCCTCTGATTACAAACTTGTCAAGATTTATTGACAGGTTGCAATACCATGTAGGTCCCTGCCAATTCCTTCCTCTGTAGTTCTTGTTAGCCAGAGCTGGTTAGTGACAACAAACTGTTCACACCAAACCTACAACAAACCATGTACTGCCTGACCTGAAACTTTCCTTCCTATCTCAGAAAAGAGGCCACCAGAAGGCCCACTGTCTGAGCCGGGACTGTCAGCATGATGCTGGTAAGGCAAAGGATCTCTTCAAGTATTTTCTACCTGGGCAGCATGCAATGTCAGCTCAGAGCCAGAACTTTGGGTATTTCAAACAGAACAGGGGGCTGTAGTTACTGTCTCAACATGCTGTTCCACTCTCCCACTCTATCCCAATCCTTTCTGCTCCCCACACACAGGTCTAGTTCTAAGCCCTGATTTGTTTTACTTTCTGAAGTCAGAGAGGCTGACTTCAATGAGCTCATGGATTTGGTTTAAATTTCAGATACTGCACCAAAGAATAGAGTTGAAGACACCCTCTCTGACTACTGCAGGTCTTAGCCTTCAATACCCAATGCCACTCCCATCTGTAAGCTAAAGAATGATCCCAACCATTCCCTTCCTTCTTGGGTCTTTGTGAGGGTAAATGAGTCACTGTTTGCTCTAGTTTCTTCCTGGGAGCTAGACAAACACATAAAGGGAAGAAGAAGAGTGGGAGGGTCAATCAGGGTTGGCCTTTTCAAATGGACTTGCACTTAAAACGTGGAAGCTGTGCTTCTGGGCTTGGCTCAAAAAATTCCTCACTCCTGGGGCCTTCCTGGGCTCCCTGAACATACACCTAATGGCCAGCCTGCCACCCTCAGTGGTGACAGTGCTCTTTCCACAGAACTTCTGGCTCCAAACTTCCCAACTTCTAGGGAATGCTCCCTTTGAGAACATTCTTCTTTCATCTAGAAGTTACATGGTTGCAGAGGACTGGATCACACGTCTGCCTCTCTGGAAAGGACTGTTTCCAAGAAGACTGGTATTTACCCACTATCTCTGCAACGTGGGAAAAAGCCAGCAACCTGGCTCTTGTAGCCTCACCTGAAAGATGTAGTTTCTGTGGCAATTCTGGCTCCCTTTGACTCAGAGGCATGCCTTCCCCCTCCTTGGGCAGCGATGCTTGCTTATAACTACCATGCCCAGTGGTGGCGCCCTCTGAAGGGACAGAACTGTGGCCTGGTCAGGAGCCCCACAGGCTCAGCCTACTTCTCTTCTGCTGTGAATCCCTCAGTTCTGTCTTCTGAGCTGACTGAGAAGCAGTGGTCTTCCCAGCATGCCCCCCACCTCCCACATGTAGGGCTGATCTGTGAAGCTGGGAGTAAGCACCCCTCACATCAGTCTGGCACTGCACACCCACTATGGGTACGGGGGTGCTGGCTGAGGCCTGGCACAGCTTGGGGAGAGTGCAGGTGGGGGGAGCGGAGCACAGGAGAAAGGAGCACCTCACTGTGAGGAGGGGTGGGGTGACTGGGCTGCTGCCCCGTGTGGCTCTGCATAGGGGCTGAGGGCCAGTTGTTTGCCTTTTCACCTGTCCTAAATTTCTTATTCTAGAGAGATGGAGTATTTTCTAAGGCCTTTGTCTACTGTCAAATGGGGTTTTAGTATCACTGAGAGATAACCAAGGAGCTTGTATCCTCTGTCTTTGTGCTTGGAGAGACTGCTGAGGCTTAGACAACAGAGGAGAACTCAAGGGCAGGACGGAGAGCACAAAATGAGGTGCAGCTACCTGTGCTTGGGACGAAGGCAGATAACCACCTGTTTTGGAGGGAGGGCTCTAATCTTGGCCCAGCTGGCTGGCCGGATCCTGTGTGCTTGGGAATGGGTGTGCCAGGGAGCTGTGTCACCCAGGGATAGGCAGCAAGCCTCAGGCAACAGCCTATGAAAAACAAAGCCACCCTGAGCTGCTACTTCCTGCTGGTTCTCCCCATTCTAGGCAGAGACCAATCATACACATTCAAAAGACATAAACATGTTCACTTATCCTCTCATTTTCCACTGCATCAATCACCTGACCCTCTTAAATATCTAAACCTAATCTAGAACTGCATTCTTTACCTGAGGCCTTAAAGAGTCATAAAATTATGTGTGCTTTCTTGTAGTATAATTTTATGTGGAAGTGAGTACACTGCTTTCATCAGAATTTTAAAGAGGTTTCTGAGGGAAAAAAAGGTTAAGAACCAGCCATAGGAAAGAGATCTAGATTGGAAAGTTAGAAGGTCTAGTTCTGTCACTGGTTTGCTGAGACGCCTTGGGTGAGTCTTAACTTCTGCACCTGTAAATTGTTCATAGTTTTCCTTGCCTTAAAGCTGTACAGATATGAAGGTGACTCAGAATTGGAGAAGCTTTGAAGAACTTAGGACAAAGTTATATCCACATCAAATTTATATGGTACCCTTAAATTTCAGTGCTAAGGCCTGATGTATTTGCCAACCTACCCCAGGAGAAACAGCAACACCGAAAAAAGATGGGCTAAATTAGTTTGCTCTCAGTCAGTACAACTTGGTCTGTGCTGGGACACTGTTTGATGTGTTTAATGCTAGTGCCATCTTAGGGAAGAGGCTTGAGTTTCTGGAGGGTAAGAGAGTTGCCCAGGCAGCCCAAGATGGCTTAGGCCTACAGAGACTCTGGGATGCTGAAGATACCATATGGGGGAAAAGAGAAAACAGAGGCCAAGCCAGCTTCATTTTTGGCTGAGGTGACTGTGACTCACACCAAGTATGTAGGTTGGGGTTTCAGACATAAAATCCTTTGTGGGGCCACAACAAACTGGGTGTAGAGATTCTGCCTCTGTAAGTGCAGATCACTTTTGGAAGGGAGGGGCCTGGGGGTTTGGTTGAGACAAAGGTTAGTGTGGGAACCACAGATAAAACAACAGTGCTGAGGAAGGAAGTCTCAGAGAAACAGGGAAAGAAAAAAGAAAGATCTGTAACTATAGTGTTGGTCAGAATAAAAGTATGGTCCAGAATTCTGTGCCAGTTTTGGGAAAGATGCCTGTTACAGGTTATTAAGTATGAAATGTACGATATCCTTAAGTACTAAGTTTGATAGTTGATATCTCCAACATGTCACTTTGACACTTCTTGTTTTATTTTTATTGTGAAGGTACATCCTCAGTCTTTTCTTTTTTTTTTTTTAGACAGAGTCTCACTCTGTTGCCCAGGCTAGAGTGCCGTGGCATCAGCCTAGCTCACAGCAACCTCAAACTCCTGGGCTGAAGCGATCCTTCTGCCTCAGCCTCCCGAGTAGCTGGGACTACAGGCATGCACCTCCATGCCCGGCTAATTTTTTCTATATATTTTTAGTTGGCCAATTAATTTCTTTCTATTTTTTAGTAGAGACGGGGTCTCACTCTTGCTCAGGCTGGTTTCAAACTCCTGACCTTGAGTGATCCACCCGCCTCGGCCTCCCAGAGTGCTAGGATTACAGGCGTGAGCCACCGTGCCCGGCCCATCCTCAGTCTTTTTTTTTTTTGAGACAGAGTGTCACTTTGTTGCCCGGGCTAGAGTGCCGTGGCGTTAGCCTAGCTCACAGCAACCTCAAACTCTTGGGCTGAAGGGATCCTTCTGCCTCAGCCTCCCAAGTAGCTGGGACTACAGGCATGTGCCACCAGGCCCGGCTAATTTTTTCTATATATATTTAGTTGGCCAATTAATTTCTTTCTATTATTAGTAGAGATGGGGTCTCGCTCTTGCTCAGGCTGGTTTTGAACTCCTGACCTTGAGCGATCCTCCCGCCTCGGCCTCCCAGAGTGCTAGGATTATAGGCGTGAGCCACTGCGCCCAGCCTCATTTTTAATTTTTAAGTATACAAAGTCAGTATCAGTAATTACATGTACACCATAACCATTATCTAGCTTCAAAATATTATATTTTCATTAACCCCAAACAGACACTGTCTACCCATTAAGCAATAACTCTTCATTTCTCCTCTTCCCAGCACCTCATAATCTCTAAGCTACTTTCTGTCTATGAATTTGTCTATTCTAGATATTTCACATAGCTAGAATGACACAGTATTTGTCCTTTTTTGTCTGGCTTATATCACAGCATAATGTTTTCAAGGTTCACCTATGTTGTAGCATGATTCAGAACTTTGTTTCTTTTTGTAGCTGAACAAAATGTATATATGACATTTTGTTTATCCAATGCGACGGCTAATTTTATGTGTCACCTTGACTGGGCCATGGCATGCCCAGATATCTGGTTAAACATTATTTCTGGGTGTGTCTGCACCCAGAAGAGATTAGCATTTCTAATGCTAATTACTCAGTGGACTGAGTAAAGTGGGTCACCCTCCCCACTGTGCATGGGCCCCACCCAGTCTGTCAAGGGCCTGAATAGAACAAAAATGATAAAGGAGGTTTGATTCTCCTTCGGCCTGACTGCTTAAGCTGGGGCATGGATCTTCTCCTGCCTTTGGTGCTCCTGATTCTCAGGCCTTCAGAACTGTACAGGAATCTACAGTACCAGCAATCCAGCTCTCAGGACTTTGAACTACACCACCAGCTGTCTTGGGTCTCCAGCTTGCAGGCTGCAGATCTTGGGATTTCTTAGGCTCCATAATTGAGTAAGCCAATACTTTATTATAAATTCATCTCTATACACACACACACACACCTGCGGTCTCTCGCTCTATATATACTACTAGGTCTGTTTTTCTGGAGAACACTGACTAATGCATTGGTTCATCTGTTGATGACACCTGGGTTGTTTTCACCTCTTGGCTAAGATGGACAATGTTGTTATCTACGCACATTCAGGAGCAAGTATCTGTTTGAGTCCCTGTTTTCGATTCTTTTGGGTATACACCTAGAAGTAGAATTGCTAGGGCATATGGTAATTCGATGTTTAACTTTTTGAGGAATAACCAAGTTATTTTTCAGAGTTGCTGCACCATTTTCCATTCCCACCAGCAAGGAAGGAGTGTTCCAACACAAATAGGTTGAAAGTGAAAGGACAGAAAATGATATTGCATGATATTCCAGGCAAATTGTAACCCCAAAAGATAGTGGTGGCTACACTAGTATTAGACAAAATTGGTTAGACTTCATAAACGTTGAAAACATTTACCCTTCTAACCCCATAGAGCTGTCAGAGGCACTGCCCAGATGCCTCTGCAGGAACTGGCAGACACTCCCAGTGGGAAAGGAGTCCAAACGTGAGGCTTACTCCCCGGGATTAATGTCTTCTGAAGCTGGCTGCGCAGTCCCTCCTGCCTTCTAGCACCATGGAGTAACTGCTGGCTATATTTTGTTTAGCTTTCCTTGTTGTGCACATTGGGAGGGTTGGTCTAAGTTATGGGAAAAGGAAGTCTGGTGGGTTTTATTACACTGTGTTTCTGCCTGTCAACCTCCACACCGAGCTGTTGCATCCTCCGCTGTAATCTCCAAGCTTCCACAGTTCTTCAGTCTCCGCACACGATTTGGTTTTTTACTTTACCGAGGAATCCCATCTTCTTCAGCGCCCTCCTCTCTGCCTCAGTATTGTTGGAGTTTCTTGTTTGATTGTTTGTATTTGTATCCTCATATATTTTTGTCTACTTCCCTCCTTTTTCAAAATAAAATGTTTATATGGCTTCAGCTTTCTGTCCCCCATCTCTCCCAGTTCCCACCTCACATCGTTTCATCAGCTAGAGACAGTCCGTCTTCAGTCTCTCCCTACATAGATTTTTCCATTGTACTTACAAACATCCCCAGGTCTTCCTCGCCTCAGTGACCTCACCCCAAATCCCCTAGCTTGTCTTCTCATCTTTTCCTTTCTTTTCATTGATATTCTTTCCTGAAAAGAAAACCTGTGGTTTCTGCTCCACTCCCACCCCTTTCTATGGAAATGCCTTTGCAGATGGTCACCAGTGACATCAGATTAGAAATTCAAAAAAATTTTTTGTCATTTTCTTCCATGTAGATTTCTTCGGAGCACATGAAACTGTTCCCCACATGTCTTCTTTCCCTCTGCATTTGCCTAAATTGTAGTTCTCTTTTCCCCATCCTTCTACCTTTCTGCCCATATGCCTCTCCTACTTTAGCAAGCTGCTTTTCTCACATTCCTTGTAAGACAAATATAATTGCAGAGCTTCTGCAGGGTCTTTGGGCAGACGGATGGTTCTGTTGTCGGAAAGCCAAGCCTTACAAGGTGGGCCCGAGGCATGTCCTAGGGCAGAATGGGAATGGGGAAAAAATGGGAAACAAACTGTTCTGCCTGAAAATGTAAAAAGCTCTTTCAATGATAGGCCAGGAGACTTTTTGCAGGTCACATTGCCTTTAAGAAAATGTTTCTCTTCCTTAATGTGTATTTGGACTACACAGTCCCTGAGAACGATTGCTTGTCGTTGAAAGGGCTGTGTGAAGTTGTATTTTCACGTCATCTGCAGAACAAGTCAGTGGGCTACCCTCAGCTCCCACCATGAAGATGCCTGAGCAGGCACTGAACGTGGGGAAGCCCCGAGGACGGTTCTCCTGAAGCCACCACACTGCTATTCTGGACTGTGAGCTCACACTCTGGTAAATGTCCTCATAGTAACCGTGCTCTCTGGATTGTGCGCCAGTGTGGGGTGAGGATACGACTCAGTGTTGGAGACCCACTGGGTCCAGAACAGGAAGGTGGAGATTTACACAGCAAAGCAATACAGGATGGGCTTTTCTTTAAGGGGGGAAAACAAGGGTGGGCCTCAAGTCAGGAAAGCGAGACTGGGAAGTCAAGTCTGCCTTGTGAAAGGGATGACGCTTTTACTGTTCGATAGAACTCTGGGATAAAATAATCATATTTAGCGTATGGACTTCAGTTTTCTTCTGTCCTACATTGGAATTTCCTCTAGTTATCCCCAAAACTTTAGTAAAGTTTTTAACATGCCCAGAGCTTAGTATGAGTACTTTTGTGGATAAAGCAGGGGCTGCCCAGAAAGAAGACTGGTGGCATCTCTGCACTATCCCCACCCTGCCCAGGTACATCCTGCAGGAAAAGACAAGGGCCCCACAGGTGCTGGTGGCCACAGGTGGGACAGGCAGCTGAGGCAGTGCTGAGAGGCAGAATGCAGTCAGGGTGGGCTGACACCCCGCATGTGCCCACTTTCCCAACTGCATCAGAGGACGGGGCCATTGCAAGGGCAGACGGATTTCCCCAACTCTTTCCTGAGCTCCGTTTTCTACTCCACTGTTCCTCCCCGGCAGTGCCTTCTCCTCTCTACATGACCTGCTTCCATGAGCTTATGCATGCTGTGGAATCGACCTCCTACTCACTCTTACCACTCCCAGATTTTAATCACAGGCCCATAACTTCTGTCCTGAACTCTCGTCCCTATTCCTACCGAGTAACTATTCGATGCACTGTTCACCATGAAGGTGAAACTTCATGCCTTTGCTTTTCCTCTGCAGCCCTCTGGCCACGCCAGCATCTCCCTGTCTTTCCTATTTTTCTTTACATTGGTTGCACAGCCATTTCCCACCACCCACGCTTGGAATGGGGTCTTCATCTCGCATGTGATCCTCATCCACCTGAGGGGCTGAATCCTGCCAAGTGTTTAGTTTTAGTGGCCCTTCCTTTGGACTCAGCCTCTCACTCTGGCCTCTTCCAGGAATCTGCATGTCACCACCAGGTTGTTTATTCCTAAAATTCGTTTATGTCCCTCCCCAGTTGAAAGCCTTTGGTGGTGCCTGTTGTATATCTAATATGCTAAACTCCCGCGTCCGGTATTAAAAACAACGTTCCCTCCTCCCTTCCCAGTCTGATGCCTCAGTCTTCCCTAAACAGGCCCTGCCTTCCACAAAACACATTGTGCTTTTTAGTTCCCTTCCTCCCTGTCTCTTCTCAGTGTTTTCTCGTTGTCTGGAATATTCTTTGCCTTTTTTCAGCTAACACATCTTTCACAACCTCTACCTCAAATGCCACCCAAGAATCAAGGCCCAAATTCCTGTCTCTGCACCTTAAACTTCTGTTTTACTGATTGCACATGGCTGTATATTGTAGGTATGCAGGTAGATGTCTTCTTTCTGCAACTAAGATGAAAGTCTTGTGAGAGTAGAGATGTGTTTTCTAGTTGTATATCCTCCACAGCCCCTAACAGAATGATAGGCACGTATTAATCAGTAAATGTTGGAAGAAACAGCTGAATAAAGGATATTCAAGACGAAAAAACTAAGAAACGAGTCATGGGAGTTCTGAGCAAAAGGTAATTTTCAAATCTAATCTAAGTGATATGTATAAATTAATGCTTGGCTTCTTGTGTCCTTTGAGTTTGACCAAATTTGATTAGAACTCACAGGACCAAGGGAAATAGCCAAATGGCTTTTCCCTTGAACAGTATTTATTTTCCCTGCCATAGTTGTGTAGGAAGGTCAGATGTGAACACAGAATGAGCCTAATCATTTCTAATCAAAGATAGGTCTTTTGCAAATATTATTGAACTTGTTATTTCTCAAGCCATTTGCAAGTCTGGCTTAATCTACTAAGAACTACTAGAAAATATAATTTTAATGTGATTGGATTCCTTCTTCCAGAGTAATGTATATAAGGTTTTCTAAACACAAAGTAGAAGAAAATGACATTATCCAAAACTGGGGCAAGTTCTTAGCCTTTAATTCAAGAGAATTGATATTGTTATTCTGGTCTGTTTAAATAGCATTGCCATGTGTAACCAAGATACCCATAGAAGCACAAAATGGCAGATTTACAGCTATTAAAATAATTAATTTCTTTTGCTTTGGTTGATAGAAAGTTTTGTTTGTATGTTTGTTTGTTTTGTAGTCCCAGAAAGCAATGGTTTTTACTGAACACTAACCTTGACAATGTTTTGATGTCAGTAAGTATTTGGCTACTTGTATTGCACTTTTGCCAAATTGCCAGTCTGAAGAAAAAAATCCACGAAATAGATTTTTTATTGATGACTTGATATTAAGTGGATTGGGCTGCATTATCTCTGCTTTTTCATTTTAATCAAAGGAGAATAAGTACTGAAACATTCAAATTCAAAGCTTAGCTAGCTCAAATTCCTAATGGACCAGTTGTCTGTCTGTCTGTCTCTCTTTCCTACACACACACACACACACACACACACACACACACTCACTCACTCTCTCTCTCTCTCTCTATCGTGCCCTGTATTTTTTGGAGAACGAATCTTGGACTATGTCAAGGCAATGAGTTGTTTGTCCAGTGATCTGAACTTTCTGAGATTGAACAAAGCATGGATCCTGGAAACCTCCTAATGGGTTGCCATTATGCAAATTTACCCAGACTGAAACTGAATGACCAGAGTCACTTAACCTCTAGGGATCTGTAGCCTATCTGTCCTGGTGAGAATGGACATGGTAAAAGAAGAGGAGGGATGTGGCTCTTTCAGGTATGATTGTCAATTCAGTGAAGCAAATATCTGAACATCTGTGGTGGTCATGCCTTGCAGATCGCCAACCACAGGGAGTGTAATTGATCAAGGACCCAGCTGCTCCACTCTGAAATCCATCACTGGTTTGTGCCAAGATCATGCTTCCCGTGGGCTGTTCTCAGTGAGCACCTGAGCAGGGCAGGAATACTAAGGCAGACCTGTTCCTGGGGCCATGGGTCTCCTCTGGCTTTGCTGAACCTTCCTTTCACCAAGTGGCCGTCCAAAAAGATTTCACCCAACCTCCCCTCCCTCTCTCCTTCATTCAAGTCAGACTTGTATCACGGCCTGATGGCTCTTCCAGCCTTTCCAACATCCTTTCTCTCAGGCATTCCCCCTGATAAAATCCTTGCACATTTAATCCTGTCTGCTTCTTCAGTGACCTGGATTAACTATTCTAGTATGTGGAAAGTGTTCTTCTGTGACACATTCAATAAAGAAACCTCTGTCAGTAGACATGGAAGAACAGCTCACCCCCACTGCCTCTTCCCTTGCGCTTGGAGAGCTGAGCTTGTAAGCACCAGGGAGGGGTGAATGGGTGCACTTTGATAATTAGCATGAACTCAGGGAATATTTTTTTGGTCATCATTCATTTATTTATTCCATTCAATCAATTATTCAATCAATTGTCCCTCTTAAGAATCTTGACGTAAGAGCATCTTTAAGCAATTATTTATTTGGGTGGTGAATTCAAACTATTAATAACTAACTTTTGCAGAATGGGGCTGGACAGAGTAGGGATTCAGAACAGAACATATTTACATTCCGACCTCTGCTCTTGAGGAGCATTTAATCTAATTAAAAAGACAAGATTTATGATCACAAAACCATACTTTATAATATAAGAAAGTCTATCATTCAGTATGTAATGTATAATTGTATGGGGCTGACTAAAAATATAGGAAGGAGCTAGAGACCAGAATGTTTCCATGTTTATAGGGTCATTACCCAAATTCTCATTTGGAAAAATGTTCTACTCAGATTCTATATGCAGAGATTCCTCTCCTACTCGGAGACTTTTATTTCTCTTGGTGAATGTAGCCCTTATCTGGTATATATAAAGATGAAGTAAGTCTCTGTAGCTGGCGTGCTCTGGAGGAAGTGAGCTTCTAACTCTGTGTCAACTCCTAGAAAGCTGACTCACACAGTAAAAGATTCCAGTAGTCTTTTCCAATCTCTCTGCCAAAGGTAAGCAAAGCCTAGCTTCATCTGGGAGGCAGGCTTCAGGAAGGTGCCATTTAATATAAATTAGAGGTAGGAAGGTATCTGGCCAAAGTTCCTCATTTTGAAGGTAAAGAAATGGAAACATGAAGGTAAGTGATTTGTCCAAGCTGGCACAGTAAGGAATGGAAGCAGCAACTGGTCTCAGTTCCTTTAAATAAACAAACAGACAACTAGAATTTATTTGAAAATATTCAGAGATATTCCATGGAACCCAAACGGAAAGATAGAGTCGGGCTGGAAATGAGGCCATGGAAAGTCAGGGAGAACTCATGATATTCTCTCTCTTGGCATCTTTCATCTAACATTTCTTGGTGTTTGGGGCCCTGGTTCTCTGCCGTTTAGAGAGCACCTCACTCACATTCCAATTCCACTATTGCAAAGAAACTGGCTCTTTGGCCCTTTTTAGTCCTCAATCTAAGTTTTGGGAGGAAAGTATCTGATTGGTTCACTTTGGGATTGCTGTCTAACTTAGTTGACTTAGCTGGTTGCTGGGGTGTAGGAGACTCATACACTTGGCTGCACATGCAGATGGGAAATGGGAGGGAACAGTACACAGCAATGGGCAGAATGGCTATGAGCTACGCTGGCATCCCAAAGACATCTGCTGTACATGTTGTACCCTGAGATCATGGTACAGACAAGACAGGACCAAATTTTTTCCCTCCTGTCTTCAATGACTTCACTAACACCTTAGGCCTAGGGCAGTCCAAAATAAAAGCTGCACGTCTGCATATAATGTATACATACACACACACACACACACATATGCACACATATACTACTTGTGCACATATATACACATACATATACACATTTGCATGTATGTATACATAACATACCACACACACATATATATACCTTATATACACATATGTGTACACACAGTGCCTGCATGCACACATACATATACATGTGCATGTATGTACAGACATATACTGTGTACACAACACATGTGCACTAATGGACACATACATGTGCATGTGTGCACACATGTATATACTACATGCACACACACAGAAACATATGCATGCATGCTGTGAACTAAAATAAAATTTTAAGGCTCACCTCCCACCAGCTGACTGAATGGACCCTATCCTGGCCAAAGGAACATCCTAAAACTAAATTGCCTGCCAGGAGGAGGAAGGTCAGACATGCCTCATCATGCCCCCTCCCTTCCTGGGGACATCCTTTGTATCCTATTAACAGGGCCTAAGGGTATTCAAGACAAATCTACAGGCTCTCAATTTGCACAACAAATCTATGTCCCGGTGGCTTGTCTCTGATAAACAACAACTCCTTATGTTAAAACATTGAAGCCTTTAGACAAAGCTTCATGTCTTTAACCGGTTACAAGCCAAAGAATCTTTAAACCCACCTATAACCTGTAAGCCCCTCTCCCAAGATGGCCCACCTTTTCAGGCCAAACCAATGTGTGTGTCCCACATATTGATTTATGACTTTACCTGTAACCCCTGTCTCCCTGAAATGTATAAAACCAAGCTGTAATCCAACCACAGCAAGTCCATTTGCTCAAGGCTTCTTGAGCATGGCTCTGGGTGATCGTCCTCAAATTTGGCTCAGAGTAAATCTCTTTAAAATTATTTTACAGAGTTTGGCTTTTTTTTCCATTGACAATGCAAAAAGGCTGTTTGACAGGTGGTTGTGAGGGCAGGCCCAAAAATGTAATCTTTCATGTCAGACTTTTTCTTCCTTTGTTTTTATCTTGAAAAATAATTTATAATTTTATCACTTTCAAGAAAAAAACTAGAATCATCATTTGTATTTCATGATTCATCTTGCTGATTCCATGATGTTTCAACAGGTTTAGTATGTTTCTAAAAGTCTCAAAATTTTTTTCTCTAGGATATTGGAGCACTTTGTACCTTCTTTAGTTTCTTAGTGTTAGGGCTAGTAAATAAGAGGAAACCATCTGGAGATTTATCATGCACATTTTTGCCTCCTCTGTGGCGATCCTTTTGTATTGTAGATGAGAAAAGAAGGAAGTGGACAAGCAGCAGCAGAGATCAGAACAGAGGTAAATGAAACACTGTAACAGAATCAACTATGCCGAAAGCTGATTCACTGAAAAGATCAACATACTTGATAAACCTTTAGCTACACTAAGAAAAAAAGAGAAAATGCAAATAACTAAAATCAGAAATGAAAGTGAAGATATTACAACTGACCTTATAGAGTTTAGAAGGATTGTAAGAGAATACTTTGAACAATTGTATGGCAACAAATGAGATAATCTAGACGAAATGAACAAATACCTGGAAACATGCAAATTATTGAAACTGACTCAAGAAGACCAGAAAACCAACAAACCTGTAACAAGAAGGGAGATTGAATCAGTAATCAAAAACCTCTGAACAAAGAAAAGCTCAGGACAAGATGGGTTCACTGATAAATTCTACCAAACATTTAAAAAAGAATTAACACTAATCCTATTCAAATGCTTTCAAGTAAATAGAAGTGGGAACAGTTTCTAACACATTTTGTGAGGGAAGAATTATATTGAAGTCAAAGGCAGACAAAGACACCACAAGAAAACTATACACCAATATTCCTTGTGAATATAGATGCAAAAATCCTCAAAATCCAGAATAAGCAAATCCATACAGACAGAGAGCATAGAAATTACCAGACAATGGGGAAAGAGGGAAGGGGAGGGTAATTACTTAATGAGTATGGGATGGTTTTATGGGGCAATGAAAAAATTATGAAACTAGTTAGAGCTGGTGGTTGCACAACATTGTGAGTATACTAAATACCACTGAATTGTGTACTTTAAAATGTTTAATTGTATGTATGTAAATTTCACCTCAATAACAATAATAAAAAGAACATGTAGAACAGTAGATAGTCGTGGCCATATATATACACACACACATATTGTATATACATGCACGTATATGCATAATATAGATAACCTGCGATTAGATAAATAAACTCTCAGATAATGAAGGGTAGATTATTTCAGATTTTGTCAGGAGTGACAGCCTTATTAGGGAGCTAAGCTGCCAACATATTTTCTTAGAGTGAAGACCTTTTCTGAGGTTGTTCTCTTCCCTCCTGCCGTGACCTAGGCCTAATGGATTCCAGTAGTGTCCATCCTTAGGCAAGAGGCTGGCCTATTGGGAGGACTGAAGCTGGTGGCTTTCTGCTATATGTGTTCACACTTCTGTGGGTGGCAAAGAGCCTTACATTGGATTTGTCCTGTGGCATTGCTCACTGAAGATGCCTTCTTCCTTTTAAAGCCCAGAAGTTTAGTTTCACGGATGCTCTGATGTTGTCCCTAAGATATGAAAAGCTGAGTTTGCCACAGAAATGCCAGCTTCTGCAAGAACTGAATTCTCTGGGAAGAAGAAACACAACTCACCCATGAGATCATAAAACACAGGGTCTTCCAGACCTTCCCAAGGTGTTTTATTAGAGAAATATCAGGAACAGGTAATGGCTTATCCAAATAGCAACTGCTCACATCCAAATTTGAGACTGACCCTTTTGCCCCTGAAACTTAAAGCTTGCCATATCCATTGGATCGCACTGAATAACTATTTGCAAGTGCTGGCTCTACAGGTTAAAACAACTTCCTGGGTTGAGACAGTTCCCCAGATACTGATGTTTGGTTGGATGCAGTATGTCTGCCAGGGCCTGGGTAACCCTCGGGGACCAGAGCCTATTATATGGTCAGGACTTTCTCCTAAATCAATCAGTCAACCAGCTATCCTGCCTGCCTCTCTCCCTCCCTCTCCCCTTTCTCTCCTTCCAATTTGCTATCTTTGTCTTAAGTGACTTTACAAAAGAACAGGAAATGCTAGGCTATTTACATTGGCACAGAAATTGTTAAACCAGTAAACAAGTTTTGCATAGTTGTAATAGTTGTCAATGTTATTTTGTTCTTCTTTTCTCAGTTAATATTTCATTCACAGTTTTTTTTTGTTTGTTTTACAAAATAAGTTGAAAATTTATTATTGTGATATTAGGAATGTGAATATAGAAAAAATAAAAAACAGAGAAATAAACATAATATGTATGAATGTAAAGCTCCTAGATTTAAAATCAATATATATTAATAATACTTGAGAAATAAAAAGTATTATATAAAGGAGCAAAATATACTGGATAAAAAATACTGTAAAGATTACCCACAACACTTTCAAATACTTATTTAGAGAGTGATATGGAATACATGTTCCATCATTCACAGTTTTTTAATCACGACATTTATTTAATTTCAGTAGCTAAGGGGATATGACAGGGCAGTTTTTCTGACAAAACTATCCCAATGGGATGTTAAGATGGGTATTTGAGAAGATAAGGCTCAATGATCAGACAAATTTGGGAGACATGAGTTAAACAAAGACACGCTTCTTTACCATAGTATTTTTCAGAGTGTTCAATATGCATTCTCAGTTTCCAAAACAGGGATTTGAAGCATTCCCAAATTTATTTGATCAAGATATTCTTTTTGTAATGCATTTTTAACAGGACAAGCTTTGAAGAACAGTATTTTTCAAACATTTTTGTCATATACTCTCTTAAAAAAAAGTTGAAATTATTCACTTCATTGTATATTTCAAGTTGACATTTATAATTTTTACATAAATTTAGATAGATGCAAATATTGAACATCAAAAATAAACCTATTAAATCACTCTGTAAAAAATTTCCAGTGGAATTTCAAAACTATAAAATTTAATAGTTACCAACATCCATTTAAAAAATGAATTAAGGTAGTTTTTTCTTCCTGAACCTGTATTTCCAATTTACTTTCGCCATAGATTTTGTCCTGGTGCCATATTATTATGATTGAAAGTGTCTTACTGGTTATCCTACCATCCAAAATAAATGTACAGAAACTGTAATTTTACTATTTCAATATGTTCATAATAGTCTAAGCTTTAACTTTTTTCCAGGTTGAGTTTTCATTATAATTATTATTTGAGAACATAATTGATCACAACAAAAGTATATTATCAATTTTAATGTATAACAAAACATAAAAGGCAGAATTTTACTGGAAATGAATCTCTAAATCAAATGTATCTCCTATGCATTTAATGAAAGGTAGACAATGCCAAAAGCTTAGTAATAGCTAGTATATTATTTATTTCCTGCTATTAGGAGGTAAAAAATGTTATCATATAAAATAAAATTAAGTTGAAGATCCACTTATTTGAGTATTTCATAATACTTACAAAAACAGTTTTTAACTACTACTTTGAAAATTAGACACCAAATCTGAAAGAAATTATATAAAAATTTTGTCTTGTTATAGTTAATGAATCGTGAAAACTTTGGCAGGCCCAGAAAACATTACGGTTACATTGAAAATAATCAGTGACATTAACTTCTACTTCTCTGACTAATTGAAGGTACATTTCTTTCCAGATAATGCCATATCCTAGGGATGAGAGTAGGTAATAGCTGAGAATAGCTTATATTTAAGTATGAAAGTAAGATCTTCTTGATAATCAATATTTCTTAGGACTGCTCTCTCTTGCTTTGCTCTCAAGGGATTCTTGAGAGAAAATCATTCCTTAGCAGTGGTGAAGAGGGGAAACCCTTTTTGATTCAGGACTCTGAGATGCACTTTCCAATCAAGGGAATTAGTATCTAAGATGAAAACTAGTTGTCATCATAGATTTATCTTCTCCTGCATGTCTCCATCTACAAAATAATGATATAGGTCTCCATGCTTTTAGGTCAAGGTGCCATAATTTATATAACCAATTCACCGTTCTTGAGCGTCTTGAATAATTCCTATCTTTTATAAATAAATAATTTCTTAGGCAATGTGAATGGTATAATTCCCGGAGTATTGGGTTAGAGGTCACGAAACAGATTTATAGCTCTTTTTTATACAAATTGCCACATCATTGTCCTGAAAGATAAAAGGAACCTAGTAGAGTCTGACCAAGCTGGTTGTTTACATTCCTACTTATTAGCTTTACAGGTCCTCCAGGCTATTGTAAAATTCTATATTTACATTTCTAAAATTGTTGCTATGCATTGATTCATTGCATAATATTTGCCTGTGTGTAAATGTTGGTCTCCTTGATCCCATATCGGATGGACCCTAGGTATTGACTTTTCATATTTGTACTCACTCTCTGTCTTTTGGAAGGCATTTAATCAGTGATGTTTTCCCTTCCCTCTGCACACAGGTTATTGGCTTGCCCTTGGCGCACCAGGGCGAGGAGTCCTGTTATCAGAGGAGAAACTGCCAGGGCACAGCTGCTCTGTCCTTGAGCTGCTTCGAAGTCTAAACAGAAAGCATTTCAGGGCTTATTAGCACTAGGTTAGTGCTTTCAGTGCTATCTGTAAGCAGAGTTGACTCCTGCCCTTTGAGTTTTATCAGACCTCCTTCCTGGGACCTATCTATGCAATATTTCAAGTTCAAGAGCTTCTTTTCTAACGAGGGGAGAAGAATCATACAAATTCTCAGTGCCTGTGAATTCTAATCTGCGTACCTAAGATATTTTATTTTTTGTGACGTTCTTCCATTCCTCCAATTCAGCACTGCTTGCTCAGACTCAAAAGTGAGAATGCGCACATCATAACTCCCCCAGGCCCTGAGCCTGCCATAGTCCCATGGATGCTGGGACCCAGGCTGTGCACTCAAACCTGGATGGCTCCAGCCACTTCCTCTTGGACTCCTTCCTGAGTAACAGGAGCTGGAGAAGTCAGAAAAGGAAGTTGGTTTCTGTGCTTGGAAGCAGAGTCACTGCTTGTTTGTAACGAGCAGATAAAAGTAAGTAGTGGCAGCCCAACAGGACAGGGTGTACCACAGCAGGGAGCGGCCGGGACAGCCACGGGATGGACACGTGTGATGCTGGGAAGAGATGCAGGGTCAATCAGTTCTGCCTCTTGGTGGCCACTAAGGTAGCCAGAGGAAGGAGAGCTTCTCCTTTCCAGCTGGTAATGACGAGCCATCTGCTTTCCCCAGGACAAGATTCCAACTCTGGGTTATCAGTTCAGGAGTTGTACAAAGGGAGAAAAGCCCATTCACATAGGCACGTGTGTCAGACAGCATGGGCATCAATCTCCCTTCACAGCAGTTCAAAGTTGGCCGCAGACTAATGCAACCCACGGAAGAGAGCTAGGTGTTCATGATCGGTTGGAGATCAAAGAAGTAAAAAGTCAAAATGAAGACAGTATCTGCCTCTCCAAAAATAGACGTGTTTTGTGGGGAGGGGGTATATGAAATTGCCTAAAATTTCCCTTAATTAGTCCAAATCAAGATGCTGCAAATCTGTGAATTTGATACACAGACGTTTGATTTAAGCTTGGTCTCTGATAAATATGTTGATATAATTCTTTGCTTCAGGTTTAGGGGAATTTTTACTTTTGTTTTTTCTTTACAGATCATCATTTGAAAATGGAAAAAGAAAAGAAATTGAGGCACTTTAGAATACATACATTATCTTTTGCAGATGTCATTAAGAAGCCACCTGAACCCAGGATGCACCTTGGGGCCCTCCCGCCCTCCTGAGGAACCCACTTCTTGTGTTAAGCTGGCTCCCGCCACTGTGTCAGCGAGGGCTATGGAATGGCTGTGGTCATCCGCAGTGGTCTCCTAGGATGTTCTGAAAACAGTTCGTATTGATAGGAGTGGTTCTGCCCCCTTTCACAAACAGTGAAACTCCCTGCACCCTCAGAGGCCTCCTCCAACGGTGAAGGTGGAGAAAGCCCCACAGAAATCTGCAGCTGAGGCCCTGGCGAAGCCTCTCAGGAGACTGTGGGCTGAGGTCAGGCCGTGGGTCTCTCTGGAACACTGGACCTAAAGGAAAGACTGTCGTCTGTCTTCTGTGTATCGGGTCCTCGACTCTCCTCATTTAATCTTGCTTAACACTGTGTTAGGGTTCTCCAGAGAAACAGAATTTATGTAAATCCCTTATATAAAAATAAGGAATCGGCTCACGTGATTCTGAAGGCTGGCAAGTCCCAAGACCTGCAGGGGAGTCAGCAAACTAGAGACCCAGGAAAGCTGATGGTGTAGTTCCAGTCTGAGACTAAAGGCCTGAGACCTGGGAGAGCCGATGGTGTGAGTTCCAGCCTGAAGCCTGGCAAGTACAGGACCCAGGAAGAGCTGATGTTTTGGTTCAAGTCTGAAAGCAGGAAAAAGCAAATGTCTCAGATGAAATGCAGTCAGGCAGAAAGAATTCTCTCTTACTCACAGGAGATCAGCCTTTTTGTTCTATTCAGGCCCTCAACTGATTGGATGAGGCCCACCCACATTGGAGGGGAGGGCAGCACGCTCTATTCAGCATACTGATTCAAATGCTAATCTCACCCAGAAGCCCCTCACACATGCACCCAGAATAATGTGTGACCCAATGTCTGGGAGCCCCATAGCCCAGTCAAGTTGACACATAAAATTAACTCTCATAGTCAACAATGTCCAGATGACAACACTGGCTCTGGAGGTGTGGGGAGCTCGTTGAGGACTCAGGACTGCTGAGGGGCAGGCCCAGGAAGGTTCTTCCCACACGGCCACAAAAATGCACCCATTTTGCCTGCACGATGAGGTCTTTGGTTTAGGGAAAATGTGAGCGTGGTGATGGCATCTGTTTCCATTGTCAGAGGACAAAGGTGATTCAAGACAGAGGGGACTCTGAACCTCTGACTCCCGAGGGCACCTTCCACAGAGGGTTGGGTGGAGACATGTTCCGCAGCCACCCCCAGTGGCTCTGACTGCTCCTCCCCTGCAAGGCCTTGCTGAGGAGGGAAGGGGAGGCTAAAGCACCCGAGCGCATCCCAGGGCGACCGGAGTGCCTTTTAAACACAGCAGGTGTTTGGTCTCCTGCCAGAGAGCTTGGAGAGTTTGCTTTGCATCATATTATTTTAATAATCACAGCCCTCCCAGTTCCCCAGCAGCTCCTGGAAGCAGCGTGACAGGAGGAAGCGGACACTGCAGCACCGGGCCCGCAGGCTGGTGTGCTGGCAGCTGCCCTGTCGTCTCTGGGTGTGTCCTTGCCCCACAGTGGGGAGCGAGGACTTCAACTTTGACTTCCAAGTCCCCCTTGGTGAGATTGATGGGAAAGTAATATGCCTTTACAAACCAGAAAGAAACTAAAGAGATCCTTTATTTTTAGGGTTTAATTAAAAAACACTCAAATGAAAAAAGAAATTTTGATCTTTGAGAAGAACTGTTTCACAAGAGGGGGAGTTTTCTTTTTCCTTCTTTGCCACTTAAGAGTTTAAAAGGTGGCAAAGAAAGCCCTTCTTTCTCCGTTTTCCCAGTCTCTGGCATTCTCATGGGCCAGCTCATCCTCCTTCTCTCCAACCTCTTCACATCAGCCAGCCCTGGACCCATTTCCAGGTTGCGTGGCAACAGCGGAAGTGGAGATGACTCACCCGGCATGAGATGTCTGCTTTAAGGCACGAAGTGATGGAAGGGGACTCTCTTATGAGGGAGGGGATGCTTCGGGGTGGAAGGGACATTCAGAGCATGGCAAAAGAAGTGTCAGGGTATTTGTGCAAATGGAGGAATCAATGTCACCTTCCCCCAACAGGAGATGGGGGACCATCCCTGCTGAGAGGAGTTTCCACAGCCTTTCCCAGAATAGCATTTCGGGACAGAATGTGGACACTGCACACTCGAGATAGTGCTCCAGCTGCCCACAACATGGCCAGCAGCTGGCAGGGGACTCTGGAGGGAAGCAAAATTTTGTAGAAATAAACCAATAGGGATTCACTTTGCATGGACCACACTGGTGGTACATAAGCCAGAGTCGAGGGTAAGGAGGACTTGAAGCCAGGAGGGAAGAGCCTGCTAGACAGCAGGGGACGAGAGTGGGTGACCAGGGCAGGGACACAGCCCGAAGAGGGTCCAAGCCAGACCAGAAACAGAAACATCCTTGCTGAGAGGCTGAGAGGCTGAGAGGCAGTGCCTGAAAGCCTGATGGTTTGTTTTACGTACTTTAGATTTACAGTAAAAAGTCAGTCATGTCTCCTTTCATAGTAAAGATCATTCTTAACTGTCTTAAGTTCTCACTTTAAGAACCTCTTCCTTATTATTATTTTTATTATTATATAGAGATACCTGGGCTGGGTGGACAGTCCAGATTCTGATGTCTAGAGACAAGTTCCCTTTAAAGAAGCTGGCTCGTCTGGGCTTGTTTCTGTCTAGAATGCCACCGTGCTCCAAGGCCCCCAGATGAACTGTGGGTCTTACGGAGTCATGGGCTCTCATTTTGTCCCCTGCTTCACCCACTCTCCAGCCAGCCCTGGGCCCCAGACAGGAGGGAGTTCAACACTAAAGGCAAAGGTCATTTTCAACTAAGCGACTCCTGTGGTTCCCTGGCAACCCCAGAGACTTCCCACCCACAGAGCCACAAAATCCCCCTTTCCTAAGGTGAGTTCATGGAGGGAGATGGAGCTAGTGGACAGGGGTCAGAAAATAAGTGGCCTGCATGCAGCTCCCTTCTCCCGTGGCCTGGGGGTGCTGCTCAGTGGTCACCGTCTCCCCCATGGAGCCCAGATATGAACATAGACTCTTCCAATCTGCAACAGCCAGCACTGCAGCAGCCTTGCCAGCTACCAGGGTTGGGACATGGGTGGAAATTTATTTACCACCCCAGTAACAGACCTGATCACGGCTCCACTTTGAGTACATTCATCAGTTTAGATTCTTCTCTAGTAAGCACAGAGGACATGAAATAATCAAGAACAAAGTAAAAATGTCTCTTCTCTCGAAGATGCTGATAATCCTGAGGGGGCTCTGTATAAATAAATGCATATGAGTCCATTGCAAGCGAGTCCAGCTGGGAAGGAATGGAGGTGCCAACTGAAAGGGAAGTGGAGAGGTAAGTTCTGCAGGTGTTTGAAAGGAGGGAAGAGCAGGACTGGGGAAGAGAACAGACTATGCCAGGTAGAAAGAACAGCCGGAGTGCCCAGGTGGGAACGAAGGCTCCAGGAATCACGCACGTCAAGGTTGTGCTAGTCTGACTGTAAGAGAACAGAGCAGGGCTCTGGAACTACAGGGTGGGGACTCACACAGGAAATCTGCAGGTCTCGTCCTCACAGATGGGCTGCAGGTGAGTCAGGATGGCGCAAACCGGCCCTGGCAGTTCAGCGCACAGGGATATGGAATTAGGACGATTAGCATATTTAAGACATCATCCAGAAGGAAAAAGTGTCATGCTGAATCTGATCCTAAGGTGGGGAGGGATTTTCTTCCATTATTTTTGTGCCTCCTTCTGGTGTGGCAGCCTTGGTGGCTGTCGAGGGGAGCATTCGCCCGGGATTTGCGCTGAGAGAGCAAATGTGTGGACAGGCAGGGAGGCCAGTCACCAGGCGGGCTAGGGTGAGCGCCACAGCGGATGAAGGGACAGAGGGGGACGCCAGTGTTCGTGGACCCACAGAATCAGGCTAGAAAGTTACGTCGAGCTCTTGAAGCTGTCCAGCTGGCAAAAGGCTTTTCAGTTCAGTGTCCTTCTTCCCATGTTCACACCATTTCTTCTCATGTAACCGCTAAAACCTCTCCAATCCGAGTTGGAGGGCCAAGTGGCTACCATGTGCGTGGCGGCAGTGGGGGCCGACTGATACTGTTTCTTCAGGTCTCTGGGAACAAAGGCTCTGGGTCCACGGAGCCTGGAGGCACACTCATTCATTCATTTACTTATTCTCTTGTTCCACAAACACTATTATAAGCTGGGCCCCACCAAGGAGGTGGCTTGATACAGCCCATTTTCCTGGCGGATAGGATTTCCGTGGACTACAAGTTTAGATACATTCCCTTTCCTCTCAAGCACAACAGCCAGCAGGAGAAAAGGGGGTGAAGGAGAGGCGGAGGCAGGGGAGAAAGTGGGTGAGCTAGATGCCGCAGAAGGGCCCCCCGCAACCCTTTACTGAGGACTTCCAATGCGCAGGGGCTTGAGTTAGATGCTTTGTGGTCAAGGTCTCATTCACCCTCACAGCCACCAGATGAGGAAATTGAGGTTTAGAGGGGTTGAGCAGTTAGTCAGTAGCGGTGTTTCCCCGAAGCATCTGAAGCTTCTTCTTTCTACAGAAAAGTATTTGCTTTCACAGGAAGTCAACCCCAAAGAGTTCCAGTTTGTATTTGTTTCCTGGGGCTGCTGCAACAAGGCCCCACAGACTGGGTGGTTTAGGACAATGGAAATTAAGTGGCTCACAGTCCTAGAGGCCAGAAGCTCAAGACCCAGGTGTTGGTTGAGCCAGGATCGCCCTGAAGGCCTTTGAGAAGGGTCTGTTCCAGGACTCTTTCCTCGTTCCCAGTTTCTGCTAGCTCCTTGGCTCGTGGCAGCACAACTCCAACCTTTGCACGACATTCTCGTGTGTGTGTGTGTGTGTGTGTGTGTGTGTGTGTGTGTAAGGATACCAGTCATGGTGGATTAGGGGCCCACCCTCCAGGATGACCTCATCGTAACTTGATTACATCTGCAATGACCCTATTTCCAAGAAGGCCGCCTTCTGAGGAGGTTAGGACTTGAGCACGCCAATTTTGGGGAGGATACAATTCAGCTCGTGACAGAGTTGCTGGGGTGGATGAGTCCTACGTGTTTTGTAACTTATTTCCCTACTGTCCCAGCAGGGCCACACACAGTTGCCTGCTGCCCATGGAGGACACAACACAACACATTTGTGTTTTTGTTTTTTCAATCCTCTAAATGTTCTTCAGGAAAATTTGTGTTGTTTTAAGCCACTAAGTCTGTGGTGATTTGTTACGGCAGCAGTAGGACACGCACACAGTCTCATCTCTGTACGAACTCCAGCTGAGAGGCAGGCAGCGCTGTGGGGGACCTCAGGGAGTTCAGAAACCCTCAGCATCCTCAGGGCATGGGTTTCCAGCACCCCTGCAGATACCAAAATCCAGGATACTCAAGTCCCTAATATAAAATGGGATGGTATAACCTACACACAGCCTCCCATATACTTTAAATCATCTCTAGATTACTTATAGTACCTAACACAATGTAAATGCTATGTAAATAGTTGTTACACTGTCTTCTTCTATTTGTATCATTTTATTGTTGTATTTTTTTCTGAATATTTTGGATTCGCATTTGGTGAAATCTGGATTTGGAACCCATCTACATGGATGGCCTGTTGCACCTGATTCAGCCCGTTTTTCATGACTAAGGAAACCCAAGCTCAGCACACAGAGCCACTAGCAGAACCAGTCTGTCGGAAGGAAGCCGGACTCCCAGCTTGGGGCTCGTTCCACTGAGGGACACTTCCTGCCTACACTCTCCCCTCCACTGGCGGGCGTGGTGGTGGGCAGAGGGCATTTTCATTCGCACCACACCTGATCCCAGACTGTTTCAGGCAGGAATCAGTGATTGAACAGCAGTGTCATTAATTTCCAAACTTTCATGGTATCAAGTTAAAATGAAACTTTTTATAGCTTCTCCACAGAAGCCACCTCTGTCCATTGCTTTCTATATCCTAAAAATAAGACAATATTATAGTTTAAAAAAAAAATAAGGAAGAAGAAAGGAAACGAGAGAGAGAGAGAGCCCTGAAACAGATTCTCATAAAAATCAAACAAAGGGACCAGGCGAGTGAGGCCGGGGGCATATTAAATTTCAGGCCTGCTGTCTGCTGGCCTTCAGATCAAGGTCTACGGGTCACTTTCTCTTCCTGGCTTCTATATTTAGGCCCGTCAGTCAGATTGGCCTTTTCTCCGAAGGCCAGCTCCACGCTGCGGTAGATACCCACCCGTGGGAGTTTTGAGAAGAGGGGGCTGCTTTAGTTTTGCACTTTCTCTCTTCATATTTGGTGCTACAACCAGTTCTAAAGTCACAGATTTTTCTTTCCAGATTGTTACTTAAAGTGCATAATAAAAATGTATTGCTTTCACAGCCGGCATGCCTGCATAATTCAGATAGGGAAGGTGATTCTATTTCAAGAAATGATGTAAGCTATGACTCCGAGCGTGTATTTACAAACGTGTTATGTCTAAGTTTCCAGCTCCTAACTAACGATAAGATCATGAATAGTTGTTAGCTAACCCAGATGTTTACTGACAGTCAACAGAGACAGAAATATTTTGTTTAGATGGGTGATGTTGACAGTGGGTGCCAGAAGTTTATTTCTCTCACTCCTTCCTCAGCCAACATCCGCACCTCTCTGTGGCTACAGTTTTCTTTTCCTTTAACCAGTTGCTTCCATTTTACTGCTCACACCAGCGTGTTGGACATTTCACTACCCCTTCTCATGAAGTCTTATTGGTGAGTGCTGGAAATTAGATCACATATACACCAGTTGCTCTTCCAAACTAAACTGATTTGGAAATTTATTGCTTTGGCATTTCAAACATCATGTGTACTTTCCACTAGCTGTTTCTAGCCAGAGCTAGTAAACATGGAAAAACTAAAAATTGTTCATTAATTGAGAGGAAAAGATTTTGAACATTTTATTTATTCCAGAAACCAACTAATAACAAATTTGAGGCACCGAATTTTAAAGCTAGGAATCTGAAGGGAAAAATCTTTCAAAATAAAAGTGGTAGCACTTAACATCACCTATGAAGTTGTTTTCCCAAGATAAATGACTCAAGCCTCCAGCTCCAATTCCCCATTGAGAGGAAATCCAGGAGACAGATGAACATGTTAAATGGCAGCAAGTAGTCACCATCCACAAAATCAAGACTAGGGGAAACTATAGGACAAAATGACCTAGTTTCTTCAGTGAATATATTTGAAGGGAGAGAGAGAGAAAAAATCAGAGCATCATTCTGTAAGTTAATAGACTTAATACGTATCAATCACTTGCAATGTGTAGACCTTATTATGTAGACAACTGGAAATCTAAACATTGGATATTTGATTGTTAAGGAAATCACTGTCAATTTTTTAAGGCATGGTAACAGTAGTGTGTTTATACATTTTTAAAACAATCCCGTCTTTTAGAAATATACATTTAAATATTACGGAGGAGAGCTCTGCATTTGCCTCAAACTCCCTGGTAGGCAGGAGACAAATGGGGGTGTAGGCTAAACAAGGATGAATTGTGCACAGTGGGAGCAGGAATTTGGGTCCATGAGGATTCATTAGATTGTTCTGTCTACTCTTGTATGTGTTTTAAATTTTCCATGTTAAACAAACAAACAAAAGATAGCATTGCTTAAATCAAAAATTTAGAATCCAGCAAAGTTCCCCCAGACTTTGCCATGTTAATGGAACAAATCAGAAGGGGCACAGGTGTAGGTTTCTGGACGTCCACAAGTCCTTGTTGCCACCCCATGCCACCTCGCCCCTGTCTGCGCAGGGAGACCCTCGTAAAGATCTGTGTAAAGTGTGCGAGTGCGCGGGGCGCTGCATCCGCCCCCACCAAGGACCAGCTACGGTTCTCAGCCCCGTTCTGGCTCCCCAGGGCCCTCGCACCTCCTCCGTGACAACGGAAATTTATTCAAAGAAATTTATTCTTTTTGCTCACTCTAAGTCTATCGTGACAATCCCCTGAGGATTTCTTTCCTTATTTTAGAATGCACAGCTGTTTCTCTGAAAAATACAGTCTCAGTTTTTAAATCAGGGCAGTAGATTGCAAAAGTGGCCACACTATTTTACAGCTTCAAAATGTGGAGTCCATGTCCAGACAGACTCCTTCCATCTGGGATGACCTTGTGACTTGGAACCAATGGAGTGGCTGGTGTGACGCAGTGCACGTTCTGAGCCAGGGGAGGCTGCAGTTTCCACTCTGCTTCTCTTGGAAGCTGACCCCCTTGGGAATGCTCCCAAGCCCCACTGTGAGCAGGGAGACCCCACGGAGCAGAGCGGAACTTCTGGGGTGAGGCCCTTGGATCACCCAGCTCCCAGCTGACTTGCCAGCTGACCACAGGTGCAGGACCAGCTGGGCCAGTGCACACCAGAACCTTCCAACCAACCCACAGAGTTCTGAGCTAGATTACACAGTCATTGCTCTAAGGCATTCACTTGAGGATGTTTGAAAATGCAGGAACAGCTAACTGATACAGCCAAAGATTACTTTCCTACTGCACAGTGCAGTTGGGTGGTTACCAAGGGGTAACAGGCACTTGCCCAGTGTTGGGATGGGAGCATGGAGAAGAGTAATAACCGAGACTTGGAGGTCAGACAGGGTGTCCCAAATCAAGAAACACTTAAATTGAGAGCTGAAGGTAAGTAGGAATTAGCCAGGGAAAGGATGGGAAAAGATTTCCAGGGAGAAGGTTCCCAGAAGGCTGGAGACAGTAGAGTGGATGGATGGATGGATGGATGGGTGATGAATGTGACATCTTTGGGTCAAAGATCCTTACAGTAAAGGACAGATATACTCAAGGATGCAATAAAATGAAGCTTTTGTTAATAGCTTCCATCGGAATTATCTTTGGGTATTTTGTCTTTGAGATCCTGAAGTCTAACCCTCTCAGGGAAAGAAACTGTGGTCCTAATTACAGGTTGCTTAGCACTGTAGATATTCAAGCACACATCTTCTGTCCACCATGAGAAAATAAGTTCCTTAGGGGACCATGGATTATTTATTTTCGTATTCATAGACCTATCAGCTACCTAGCACCAAATAGGTGAGTAAATGAACAAGCCAGTGTATTACTAAGAAGGCATTAGAGTTCTTAAAATTTTAAGCTTTTAGAATCATTTTCACCATACCTGTTATTAATGCTATAGGTCCAAATTTGCTCATACCCTGCCGCCAGTCTCTGCCTAGACCTTGGTGTATAAATACAGCCTTATTCAAACTGCCTTTGCTTCAGTTTTGCCGGTTTTAAACATTCTCCTGCTGGGTTCATTTTGATCATCCCTTGAACATTTTAAAATCAGCACCTCTTGAACTTCTCCCCAGGAGGAGTCTGATCCCTCATCCCATTTGCTTTCCGGTGTTAAAAAATGATTAGAGCTTCCAGGGTCCTGAACCTACGTTACAATCAGCCTAGAATGAGGAAAGGCAATGCTCCAAACAGCTCAGGGTGGGAGCAGTGTGATGCTGGAACAGAAATAGAAATATGCCAATTTTCAGCAATGAGCAACCAATTTATACATCCAATGATCTATGATATATAAAAAACTAACTTAACCTACAGGTTCCATCTGTGGATTTTACTTACAGAGATGTAACTTTGGACTCACATATAATCCATCCCGAATATCGGAGAGAGCCATGAATCAAGGAGGAAAGAATAATAGGCATTTAGACAGGGATGGGCATTGATGATGGTCTAGTTATATACCTATCCTTTACATGCATTCATTTCACAGAAAAGAAACCGAGGCAGGGAGAAGCTGTGTGTGCCCAAATTCAGAGTGAAATGTATTTGGAGATGACAAATGCATTCATTATCTTGATCGTGGTGACGGTTTCTCAGTGCATACATATGTCAACCCATCAAATCATATATTTTTAATATTTGCAGTTTATTGTAGGTCCAATATGTCTCAATAAAACTTGCTTAAAAAAAAAAGAATGAAGGCAAAATAAAGGGGATAAAAAGCAACTCACTATTGGATTGTAATCTTTAACACATTGACTGCCACACTAGAAAAAAATTTTTTCCTTGGGGCCCTAGTGTTTTATTATGAAAATAGAATAAAAGCTTTGAAAACAAAATGATTCTTTCTAATTTAATGAAAAATTTATGGACTTCCAACCATTTGACCCACATTTTTAGAATTAAATTGTCAATATTAATTATAACAATAAGAACATCAACAAGTAAGATTTTCACAAACCAACTGTAGGGTTTTTCCCAGGTTTTTCTTCATGAGGCCCCGGGATCAAAACTAGCCTGAATTAAATATACAACTCACATGGCAGTTAATGTATTAAAAGTCCAGATATGGACATTTTCTTCAACAAAGTCATTATTAATATTTGAGGGAATAAGAGGGAAGGAGAACTCATAAATTAAAAGTGATGTAAGACCTGTCTATCAAATGCAACGTGTAGATTTATTCGAATTCAGATTCAAACAGCTCAACTGCAAAATAACATTGATGAGAACATCAGGAAAATGTATACACTGACTGGATATTTGGTAATATTAAGGGATTAATGGTTTTTTTAAATGTGATAATGGTATTTTGGTTTTGCTAAAAAAAATTAAAAGGCAGGTTTTTTTAAAAAGATGAAGACGGAAGTCTTCATAGATGAAATGTTAGAATGCCTGTTATTGGTTTCAAAACAATCCAGGGAAGATATTTGAAATGTTAAGGAATTTTTGTTAAGATTTTTGGTGTGAAAATGGTATTCCGGGTAATTTCTAAAGAGTCTTTGTATTTTGGGGATGCATAATGACATTTTTACAGATGAAACGACATAGTTGGGATTTGCTTCAAAACAAACTAGGCGGTGGGGAGTGGGTGGGGGTGTAGATGGTCATCGCTGAGGTTGCTCATGGACACGTGAAGGCTCCTCTCTGGTCTGGTATATATTTGATGTTCTCCAAGGTAGACAGTTTTAAAACTAACGTTATAAAGTTATTGATTCACGTCTGGATTACGAATTGGTGTTGGCCCGTCCTGTGAAAGGTTGATGGGGAACTGAGACATGCTTTGGAGAATGCGGTATACAGAAAGCAGAAATATACAGAAGAAACACAATGCCTTTAAAGACAGACTCAAGCCATTCAGCTCCCATTACCACCAGAAGCCTTCACGGGCTGGTGTTTAGAATGAAATTACCATGCTGGTATTTAAAAATGAAAGACACCCCCAGGATATGAAGTCAAAGTTATTTAAAAGATTGTTAAATACTCTGTTTCTGCGGTTTCTACCTAGGTCAAGGGTGATGTTTTGCTCCAAGAAAACTGCAGTTTGGATTGTTCCAGTTTTGCATCATATCCTGCTTTAGGCTGCCCTAAAATAAAAATAGAAAGCAACAAACAAAAAACCCCCACCATGCCTTCAGCAGTCCCTTCTAGGTGTTCAGAATAAAGGCTCTGATTATTTCCTTTGGCTAGATTTGTATGACCATGTCTCTCCTTTGTCAATATGTTGATCATATTTCTCACTTTCAAACTGCATTTCCTGTCCAGAAACACTCTCTCAAAAGTTACGTTAATAGCTTTAGCACAGACATTGTGCTGATGCAAGATACAATGAAAAGAAATGAGAGCGCCTCGATCTGTTAATACTTTTTTTTTATCTGTGCACTAAGCCCTTAATGATTTCCTGTCATGGAAGGTACACCATCTGTACATACACTCACTAACTTTACCAAATTCAGTCCAACTTCACGACATTTATCTTGAAAGTTGTTGAAGATATCTATTCCCCTTGTTCTGTTTGCAAGAGTGCCCAAAGCAAGTAACTCTTTGTAACAAAGAAAATATTCTGTTATGACCCAATTGAAGTATAAAACCTGTGCCAAGTCAGTAGTATCAGTTAATTCATCCAAAGCGATTGAATAATACATACTTTTCTTTGGAAGTACTGCATGAAGTTCTGTTACGTTGAAGGCTAATTCATGCTGCTGATCAGTTGTGATTCTCCTTGAAAGAGGCCGTCATTTGTACTTTGAAATGTTATCAGGGTCCAAGCATCCTACAACTTCAACAATGCATTCTTTCACAATTTCTACATCACTGAATGGCTTCCTTTTTTACCCCCCAAGTATATCAGCTACTTTTTAAGTTGCTTCAGTGGCATTATTTCCAGGTCTTATTGCTACTTAAAAGAATTGTCTTTGCTTTGCCTTTCATCTTTTAATTTCTGCAATACAACATTTCATACCTCTCACGCTAATTTAAACTATTTGCGGTACTTAGGAGTGTTACAATGCCGATGAACATTGAAGTTCTTCAGTGTTGATAGTGCAGTACCACAAAGCAAGCAAATCATCTTATCTTTAGCAGAAACAAGATAATATTGCAATTCCCAATCCTCGTTAAAAAATCTGTGTTTTCCTTCAGCGTTCTCTTGGTCTTCTTTGACATGATGGGCTGTTAAGCAGACAGAGCTATAAAAAAATACTGTTGAGCTGTGCAACTATTCACAAATCCCACTTCAAACAGAAACACAGTGCACCACTGTCAAAAGCTGATAACAGACTGGTGTGCTCGGACCCCATAAACTCTCGCCAACCAGCCTCTTGCAGTAGCGGCACCAGTCAGGCAGGGGAAGTTAGAACTAAATCATGAGTGTAGTAGCCATCACTTTCGTCCTTATGGCTTACTAATGTTCTAATTGTGCCTTTCAATCTGGGAGGATTATTTCATTGAAATTTATTTTATTCTTTGGTATTTTAAATATGTTCATTTTAAAAATATAAAAGACAAACAAAAATGTATTAACAAAAATAAAAGAATTTGTTCTGTAAAATTTGGATTCAGTCAGAAGACTGCACTTAAGGACCTGGAAAGCCACATGTAGCCTTAAGGGCACAGGTTCCCCCAGCCCTGGGTTAGGTCCTCCCAGTGGAAAACGTGGACCAGCGGCTATAACCCATGAATCATGCAGCCTGTGGAGGCGTGAGTAAGGGACAGTAACCGCCAGGAGGACATCACCCCGGAAGCTATAGGAGGAGTGGGGCAGGAGTGTCCCTTCATAGTAAGTGGATGTGTGCTGAGGATGGGGAGGTGGGAGGTGGCAGTGAGGGTTCAAGGCAAAGGAATGAAAAGAAGAAAATAGAGTCAAACTCCTTGTCCCAGTGATCACAAGCTTAATGGAAGCACAAGACCAAGAAATGGCTGGTGTCAGCTGAGTTACTTATTGTTCATGTCAATGACTAAGTGATGGGTTACAGTGATGACTAACTTTTGGTTTACAGCTTTGCTGAGTCTATGCCTCCTGAGTAATAAAACTGAAGCTTAGTAGGTTTTTTAAAATATGGGAGCCAGACGAAAAAAGGAAACTCAGTTTCTAGTTTAGGACCTATGAACAAAATGGGATAACTGACCCAGCGATGGCCTTTGCAGTAAGTTGATATGCACAGGAAATGACATGGTTTCCAACAGCCTTTAAGTTAACTTAAATGTTCACAATCTCACTCCAACAGAGGGTGCTAAATAATAGAAAAGGAAGTGAAATGCTTATATATAGCAATCACTGTGGTTATATTTATTATAGAATTAGATAAGACCAAATGTGTAAGTTTTAATGTTTATTGATCATTGTGGTGAGGAAATATCTGGAATAAATATCTATATGAGCTTAGAAGATTGTTCCCTCTAATGCTTTTGGGTGCTATGCACCTGACTTCAGGTAGTTTCCTTGTATGTATGTGCCAATTAATACTCAACTGAAGACCTGAGGGGACGCCCTGCAGATCTCAAGAGCCGTCTTTGTGTGCAGTGTTTGGTCTTCAGTATTCCACTCTGAGAACTCACCTTGGCTTCCTTGGACCCCCAGGGAAGGGACTCCCATGCAGGCAGGGGCAGCACCTGCTTTTGCTTACAATTATATTCCTAATAGCTAGCAGAGTGCCTGGTATACCATAGACACTCTATAAATACTTGTTGAATGAAAGAATGAATGTCAAGTCAGTGGATGTCGGTAGAATATATATTGTTTGGTAAGACATTAGGAATTGCTTTTATTAAGAAACTTTCTGCTCTCTGTGCGGGCAAAAAAGAGGCCAAAGAGCTTTGGATACCAGCGGCTAAAACAAGACATAGTGTAAGAGCCAAGCATGCTAGTTTGGGTTTGGAGAAACAGTCAGATCACTGAGATTAGAAAGAGATCAGAGAGCAGGTCTCCAGGCCTGTTAATGGAAGTAACTGTGGTCTCTACCCCTGCTCAGCAGTGGGCTTTGAGGTTCTTTACCCTTAGAGTCAGAAACATCATCTGTTTCTCACCTAAAATGACCGAGCAGAGTGAGCCTCATAGATGGAAAACAGCCAGAAACACAGATGACCTTTTGCTTCTTCAAAATGTAGTAGCAAGGACTACATTTATCCTCCCACTTGAAGTAACTAGAACACTGAAAAAATATAAACATATTTTTTGGACATCAAGAAATGAAAGACAGTGATGCCTGAGAGAGAAAGGCAAACAAAATTTGCCCCAATTTACTGCCTTCAGAGAGTGTCCAGACTGCCACAGAGGTAGCAGTGGGGGTGCAGGGTGAAGACAGCTGGGGCCCTATAATCTCCACAATTGTGTAGATGAAACCAGGAGTCCAGAGAAGCCAAGGTGACTGAGTTCTTAGAGCAGAGTACTGAAGACCAAAGAGCTGCACACAGGATGGCTCTTGAGATCTCAGGGAGTCTCCCTCAAGTCTTCAGCTGAGTACTCATCAGCACATATATACAAGGGAGCCAGGTCCGTAGCACCCAAAAGCATTGGAGGGAACAATCTCCTAAGCTCACACAGGGTCAGAAAAGTTCCTACTCCCACCAGCTAGTATGAAAAACCTCACAATTCATCGAGCATCAGATAAAGAACTCAGAAGAGTTTTGCCTCAGAAGTGGAACAAAATTATTGCTAGACTACCCCATGCTCCAGTCCTACCTACAAAATCTTAAAAGCAAGATCTGAAAAGGTAAAATTGTTTCCAAGTAACTTAACTGCATGTCAAAACAAAGCTCAAGTATATTTATAGGAATATGAAAATACCCAGCACCAAAAGGTAAAATTCACAATCTAGCATCCAATTAAAAATTACTAAGCATATAAAGAAGCAGGAAAAATAGGATCGATAATGCAGGGGGTGGGAAGAGTAATTGATGGAAGGAAATAACCCAAATGATAGAATTAGTAGACAACTACATTAAAACAGTTATTGTAACTATATTCCATATGCATAAGAACCTAGGGGAAGATTAACCATGATAGGTAGAGACATGGAAGACATAAAAAAGACCCAAATCATACTTCTAGAAAGAAAAACTTCAATGTCTGAAGTAGAAAAAAAAATATGCTGGGTAGGGTTAGTAGAAGATTAGACACTGCAGAAGAAAAGATTAGTGAACCCAAAGACCTAGCAATAGAAATTACCTAAAATGAAACCAGAGAGAATAAAGGCCAGGGAAAAAAGTAAACAGCATCAGTGAATTGTGGGACAACTTAAAACAATCCAATATACACGTCATTGGAGTCCCAAAGGGAGCAGGGGATGGAAAAAATATTTGAAAAAATAATGGCCAAAATTTTTCCAAATTTGATGAAAGCCAAAAACACACAAATCTAAGAAGCCTTATGAGCACCAAACACAAGAAATAATGAAGTAAACTGCATCAAGCCATATCATAATCAAATTTCTTTAAATCAAAGATAAATAGATAATATTAAAAGCCACTCAGAGGGATAAAGACATATTATGTACAGAGGAACAAAGGTAATAATGAGAGATGTTCTTGTCTGAAACAAGAGGAGCTAGAAGACAGTAGATTAAACATTTGGGAAAAAATTATCTTAGATTCTATACACAAAGTCAAGAGTGAAAGAGAGGACAACATTAATGATCTTACAGAAATTAAAAGGATTATCAGGAACTATTATGAATAACTTTATGCTATTAATAATTAGACAAATAAAATGGACAAATTCTTAGACAAAAATTATCAAAACTTACTCAAGAAGAAATAGAAAATCTCAATAGAACTCTAAGAAGTAGAGAAACTGAATTAGTTTACAAATTCCCACAAAGAAACCTCAGAACTTGATGGCTTCACTGCAAATAATATCAATCCTTCACAAACTCTTTCAGAAAATGAAGGAGGAGGGTACACTTCCCAACTCATTCTATGAGGCCAGTATTTCTCTGATCTCAAAGCCAGACAGAAACATTTTAAGAAAAAAACTACAAACCAATATCCCTAATGCACAAGGATGCATTATTCTTTAACAAGTTATTAGCAAATTGAATCCAGCAACATATAAAAAGGATGATACATTGTGACCAAGTAGGGTTTATCCCAGGAATGAAAGGTTGGTTTAACATTTGCAAATTAATATAATACAGTATATTAATAGAATGAAGGGCAAAATCCACATGATCATCTCAATAAATGCAGTATTTGACAAAATCTCACACCCATTTGTGATAAAAATTCTCAATAAATTAGGAATAGAAGGGACCTTCCACAACTTGATAAAGGGCATCTGGAAAAACCCATAGCTAACATCATACTTACTGGTGAGAAAGTGAATGCTTCTCTCCTAAAATCAATAACAAGGCTGAAATTTCCACTCTTGTCACTTCTTTTTAACATTGTACTCGAGGTTTTAGCCAGTAAAATAGGCAAAAACAAAAAAAATAGCAGCAAAAACATAAGATCATCCAGATTAAAAAGGAATAATTGTCTATTCTCAGAAGACTTGATTCTGTATGTAGAAAATGCCAAAGAATCCACCTAAAAGTAGTAAGAACAAATAAGCAAGTATAGCAAGGTTGTCTGACACAAGATCAATATAAAAGAAATCAACTGTAATTTTATATGTTAGCAATGAAAACATCCAAAATGAAATTAGTAAAACTACTTTGTTTATAACAGCATCAGAGAGAATAAAACTAATAAATTAATAAAGGAAGTACAGATTTGTACATGGAAAACTATAAAACATTATCAAGAAAAATTAAAAACAAGCTAAATAAATGGAGAGATAGCCCAAATGGAGAGATAGTCATGGATTTCAATATTGTCAAGATGGCAATTCTCCCCAAATTGATTTATTAATATAACAAAATCTGTATCAAACATCCAGTAAGCTTTTTTGTAAGAATTAACAACCTGATTTAAAAAGTGTGAAAATGTAACGGACCTACATTAACCAAAACAATTTTTAAAAGAGAACAAATTGAGGACATTCATTACTCAATTTAGACCTTATTATAAAACTACACTTATTAAGACAACGTAGTATTAGTGCAAGGATAGATATATAGATCAGTGGAACAGAACTAAAAGTCTATAAATAAATCCTCATATTTATATCCAATTGATTTTCCACAACGGTCCCAGACACTTCAATTCAATTATGAAAGGGTAACCCTTTCAACAAAAGTTGCTGGGACAATTAAACATCCATATGCCAAAAAAAA
>CAUYRT010008648.1:0-24134 GCA_963574885.1 Lepilemur ruficaudatus | reverse complement strand
GGATCGCTCAAGGTCAGGAGTTCGAAACCAGCCTGAGCAAGAGCGAGACCCCGTCTCTACTATAAATAGAAAGAAAGAAATTAATTGGCCAACTAAAGATATATATAGAAAAAATGAGCTGGGCATGGTGGCGCATGCCTGTAGTCCCAGCTACTCGGGAGGCTGAGGCAGGAGGATTGCTTGAGCCCAGGAGTTTGAGGTTGCTGTGAGCTAGCTGATGCCACGGCACTCACTCTAGCCCGGGCAACAGAGTGAGACTCTGTCTCAAAAAAAAAAAAAGACAGAAAAGTATTAGGTTATTTAAGCATGGAATGTCTAATTTCCTTAAGTACTAAGTTTGACAGTTGATAGCTGACATTTTACTTTGATACTTTTTTATTGTGAAGGTACATCCTCATTCTTTCAAACACATGTTTTGGCTCGTGATTATCTTTCATATTTTTTTAGAGCAATTTTTGTGAAACCATCAATAAGTCAAAAATTCATGTTATTTTTGAATACAGGTTCTGTCCTGGAACAAATGCAGAGGTGACAGCTAGAAATAGCAATGGAGTGTTATGGAAGGATGTAGCTAATGAATGCACAGTAGATCGATGGTTTGAGAAGTGCCATACTAGTGATTTTAATCTTGAAAAGTAAGCTATATGGGTGACCTGAGACCAAGATGGATAATGATGAGCTGAAAGCTGCAGAAGTGAATCCATCTTGACATACATGTGAATTAGCAACAAAGTTTGACATTACCATTCCAACAATATTAGTCTATCTGAAACAAATGGGCAAGGTAAAAGAAAAAAAAGCTGGATAGATGGGTACCACATGAATTAAATAAGTGTCAGAAGAAAACTGTGTTGAAGCTTACCTTTCTTTGCTGTCACAACATAAAGGTGAGCTATTTCTATAACATATTGTTATGTGTGATAAAAAAAATGGATTCTTTTTTGGCAATCACAAGCATTCAGCACAATGGTTGGATAAAGATGAAATGCTGAAGCACAGTCCAAAACCAAATACAGAATATTCATCAAAAAAAGCTAACGGTGTCTGTTTGGCGATCCAGCACTGGTATTATCCACTACGGCTTCATGAAACCTGGTCAATCGATTACAGTGGATGCCTGCTGCAACCAATAGGATGAAATGATAGGGATGCTTGCGATTAAGCAACTGAGAATTGTCAATACAGATAAGCTAATCCTCTTGCAAGACCGACCACATGTCAGAAAAAACAACACTGTTCAAACTACAGAAGCTGGATGTGGAAACTCTCTGTCATCCACTGTATTCACCAGACCTTGCACCAACTGACTACCACTTCTTCCAGGCTTTGGACCACTTCTTGCAAGGAAAAATACTCAATTCTCAACAAGTTGTGGAAAACGCCTTTCGTGATTTCACTGCTAGTTGCTCTCTAGGTTTCTTTGCTGCTGGCATAAGCAAGTACCGTTAAGATGGCAAAACTGCGTCGATAGTTTAGGCACATATTTTGATTAATTGTACTGCTTCTTGTTTGCGATATAATAAACTAAACTTCTGATTCGAAATTGGACATTTCATATTTAATGACCTAGTATATAGACAGTAAAAGTATTTTTCTGAGTGGTAGAATTATGGCTGGTTCCTTATTACTTTTGTTTTGTAATCTTCTATACAACCCCCACCAAGAAAAACATTATTTGAAAAGATAAGTAAAATAACGGCATGAGATTATTTACAACAAAACAAATACATCTTTATAAAATTTATTTCATAATAAAGAAAAAATGTGTTTCTTATATTTCAACATGATTTTCTACATTATTCTAAAAGATAAGGCCAGTTATACACTCCACTATTCCTTCTAACATTGTGTCCCTGGCTCCTTCACTTTCATTCCATAATTCTTCACCAACTTTTAGAAATACCAATGACACAGAACTTGAAGGAGGGGTAGAAGTTATTACACAATATTGGAGCTGATATAAGCACAGAAATCTTTAGTAATCTTTCACTACCCATACATATGTGTAGTTAGAATTAGAACTTGAATTATGATCTCCAGTCTCCACAGACCATCCATTGTACCATACTGTCTCATGAAATGGAATATAACTTACCCCCCTTTCTCTTTTCAAACATGACTAGACTCTTCTCCACTTCTCTACAACCCTTTTAATGCACTGTCTACTCATTTTGGAATTTGGAGAAATGATAGAAAAGAAGAACAGAAGAATGAGGAAGGAATGGGAAATTAAATTTCAAAGAACCAGTAAGTATCATTTTCATTACATCAACCCACAAGCACAATGTTCCATTTTGTTCTTTACCCTACTTTCTAGGCTCCAAGCATATGCACAACCCTCATATTAGTTCCCGGGCTGGAAGCGCTGGGAGAAAGAAAGAGCCTCATGATCACTTTGAAATCTGAATTAACTCCAAAGGTTTAAGTATAACTCATTCAGAGAAAACCAGGCTAAAGATTAATGATCATTCTCCAAAACTTTTCTATACTCAATTCCTAAGACTACATACCTATTAACAACTTAGAATGCAAAACACTTGTTGTTCTCTTTAAATAACAGAAAATTTGTATCTACTATGTCCTAAATAACATGGCTATAGCTTCCAGGTTTACATTAATGTGTTATATCACTATACTTCCTTAACTTAAAAATATGCTGAACAAAATTACATATTAATGTATACTGCAATTGAGTTATCAGAAATTCTAACCTTAAACATGGGCCTCACATGCTCCAAATGTGTTGCACTTGTAAAAGGTGCCTGAACATGGCTCACAGCCTCCATGAGTGCTTTAGCTGTCTTGGCCATCTGTTCCATTTCTAAGTTATACAGAAGTCTTCTTTGTTTTTCACTGGCTACATCTGAAACAATAAACACTATTAGCATTTAAGATACAGAGGCACTTAAGAATGCTATTTTGATGTTTTACTATCAAATAATAAACACTACCAATTCAACAAGCCAGACACAGAGGTCACATATTATATATGATTCTGCTTATATGAAATATCCTGATAGATAAATCCATAGTAACAGAAAGTCGACTGGTGTTTACCAGGGGCTAGGAGGAGGGCAAATAAGGAGTACTTGCTGAATGGGTTCGGGGTTTTATTCTGGGGTGATGAAATGTTTTGGAACTGGAAAGAGGTAGTGATTGCACAACATTGCGAATGTACTGTTACTGAATTCTTCACTTTTAAATGTTTAATTTTACATTATGTGAATTTCACCTCAAAAAAGCCTAGACTAGGAGTCGAGGATAAGTAGAAAACCTATGAAAAGGGGAGAGAGTGGGTATAACCGTCATACGTCATAGTCATAATAAAAGTATTAGGGAAACAACCTAAATATGGGATAGGAAAATAGCAGAAGAGAGGAAAAAGGCAATGGCATCCTTGTACCACACATGCTTGAATGACTGCTCCTGAGTTAACAAGAAAACACTGGTCCTAACACTCCAGGGTAATTTTAATGCTTTCTGCACAACACCATCTCCTTCCCATTTCCAGCTTCTCATTGATTTCCTACCAGCATATAAAAAATAGGACAGAGAAAGAAGGATATGAGCATATTATAATATATAATACAGCTTCTCTCCTGTCAATATAATCTTGTTACTGCAATTTTTTTCAAGCTTATGATTTCACTTCCAAGTAGACGTGCTCAGAAAGGCAGGAAGCCTCTTTTTATATTAGTCTTACATTCTTGAACCATTACCCTCACCTCATTCCTAAAGTCAGATTTCAGCTCTAATTTAATTACCACTGTTTCCATTTATATAGTGTCTAGAACAGAAATGAGTCCACAGTTGGGTCCCACTGCTAGGTATTAATAGATCTAGGGACTCCACAGTTACTTAAGTTATGGTCTGTCTGAAGCAGTGACTTCCAACTCCATCAGCTCCCCATGACTCTCACCCTTCCCAGCTCCTCCAGTCACCCCTACTCCCAGCTTCCATCTATGTGTCATGATAGATGAACAGATGGAAAGATGTTGTTCGAAGATGATGAGACAGAAAAAAAAGAGTTGATGTCTGACTACGGGGGTTGTCTAACCAATCTCTTTGTCTCCAAATCCTGGCTGAGATTAAATGCTAAATGGGTGAGTATATATGAAACACACAGTAACACATGCATATTATGTAGCATTTTCTACTAATCACTGGTCAGTTTATCATTCTTCAGGATGTAGGGAAAAAATACACTTGGATCACCCAACTGTATATTAGAATACTTCTCATCAAAACTGAGCATGTTTCTCATGAGTGAGCATGTTTCACACTCATATTTATATGGTTACTTTATTCTAAATCAAGTGAAATACCCTTTTCAGGACCCCTATTTTTTTCCCTTGAACGATCAGGACTCAATTGATTTAGATACTTACTTTGTTTACTTGATTTTGTAGGGATTGTTAGTTCTTTTGTTTCTTTCATTGATATCTTTTTCCCAGCTATTTCATTATAGATGGCTGACAGATACTCTTCAGGAAGGTCTTTACTGTCATTGATACCTCTATTCATCTTAATGTACTGTTCCTTCGTCATTTTATTTTTAACCTAGATATGAAAAACCATTACAAATGTAAAAGTTTCACTTATATTTTAAGAACTGAATACTCATATAAGACATTTTATAATTACTTTGTGATAGGATGTACAAAATGTTCAACAAAACATATATAAAAATGAAAAAAAAAAGCCACAGAAAATGAAGGCAATATAGAAAAGACCCATTCTGGCATAAACTAATTCATCTCTCTCTGCAGTGGACATGAGTAATTTGCAATAAGAAAGGAGACTGGATAATGAAATTACTTGGTTTTGCCTGAGGCTTAAGAGCTCTTGCAATCTCTTAAAAAGAGCTACGGCAATTATTAAAAATATAGGTATCAAAAACATTCAAATCTTAGTTCAGAAGAACATAAACGTGTTGCTAAAAAAGTTAAAAGAGTTAAAAATTGATTTTATGTAACAGTGGATGCAAGAATAACAATAGCTGAAATCTACTTACAACAAGAGAACAATCTCTTTGACTGAGTCATTGTGGCAACTGAATTATATTAGGTGATCTGGACAAAGTATTCCAGGACTGCTTTGTCTGGTTTAAGAGGAGCCTGAACAGGAATGTCCTACTTTACACCTTGATAAAGCTATGGAATACAAGTTTGGAGTCTGTAAAATGGTAGCCCTGTCACCAAACTTGGGAACAAGCACAGCCAAAATGTTTACACTGTATCTCCAGAAACTGAGACAGATACAACCGAGAAGTTTTATGATATCTCTAAAGAGATGTTTATTTAACTAAATATATTCCTAACTACCACCTTCCATACAGAATTTAAGGCAATTCTAAAGATAAGGCTCCTGTGAGCCTGTGTACTTTACATGAAAGTACACAGAACAATAATCAAGCAAGTCATCAGAAGCTTGCAAAAACCATCAGAGCCAGGCACAGTGGCTTGCACCTGTAATGCCAGCTACTCGGGAGGCTGGGGTGGGAGGAGAGTCCAGCCTGAGCAACATAGTCAGATGCTGTCTCATAGAAACAAAACAAAACAAAACGAAAAATGACTGTAAAGAGACCAGAGTGTTTAGAAAATATAACTGGGATTCATACACTTATTTACTTCAGATTACTCTGCAAACAGATCTTTCTAATCTGTCAGAGAAAGGTGCTAGGAATGCTCTTCCTATGAAAGTGTGAAAATATTACCATGTAATTTTTCAAATGTAACTTACTATCTAAGGGAATAAAATTCTATCATATAACTTTAAAAACTCATCTTGAGTCATAGCACTAAAAAAGTATGAAAGCAAGCAAGCTGTATTACCTAAAGTTCTGACAAAAGCTTAAAAACAGACCAGGAAAAACAAAATAAAAGACCGCACAAGTGCTGCCAAGAAGAGGTAAAAGAAGAGGTCAGTCACCTGGAAATTCTGAGCATGGCAAAATGTTTTAGCATCATGCCTTAAGAGGCAGAAAGAAGTCTTGACACAAAATCTGAAGTAGCAGTTCAGTGTCTATGGATCTGGGTTGGGAATCCCAGAAGGTGGGAGTAGAGAGTTTGCTTTCAGGCATCCAAAATAAAGCACACGGCTCACACAGAACACTTTTGGCACAGTGGGATTCTGGAAGCGATGTAAAACTTTTCTGCTCCTTACATCTTTTATAAAACACTCTACTCTCAACTTGTATTCTCATGTGCTTAAATAAAGCTGTGCCTTGTTTAGTGTTTAAATCACTTAAAGTTGGTTGTTACTACTGATTAATATACACAAAAAATTTAAATATGTTCTAAACATACCTCAAAAATTTAAAAATTCACTGACTCACACACTATATACAAGGTAGCCTAACTATAATTACTCTAAGTGCAAAAGGAACAAAAATGGCTTGTTAAAATTCACCTGTATTTTAAGTTTGAAAACTGAGAACGAGAAGAAGCAGTTTTAAGAAATTCCTTTAAAGTTACCTATTCTTTTAAAATGTTGTCATTTGTCATAGTTCATATGGTTGTCTCAACTAGGGCCAACATTATGTTTCAATTTTCTAACAGGCTACTTAGCTTCATAGGAACTCACAAGCTGCTCTACAGCTGCAGGCTGCGTATCAGCACACGATGCCAAGCAGCAATCTGACAAGGAACGGGCTCACAACAAGCAGTTGCCATTGCTGGATAGGACTGCAAGCACATGGTCTACAAACAGAATCCATACGCTGAAGATAGGACATTATTCTCAAGATAATGCTCCCTAACTGGACGTCTTTAAAAATTTTTAGCAATCTGGGTACTTATGAAAAGATACAAAAGGCAATTTTAATGTTTCTTCAAAATAACTCAGCACGAACAGGTACATACATATAGGAAAATATGGCACAGGTGCATATGATATTGCTTATTCATTTATAGAACCAAATGTCTTTAAAAGTATAATCTTTTAAAAACAAAGGAATGTAAGTCCAGGTTATAAATACTGTGGTTTAGACTGAAAAATGAGATGAAAAATCAGGCTGAAAACTCTGATATAAAGATATCTAAATAAATCATTATCTGTGGACTGCCTTATAAAACCGTGGAAAAAGTAATCATGCTGGATAATGAAAACCCTGAAAGAAGAACTGCTTTGACTATACTGCCAATGATACGGCAAAGACACATCTTAAATATTAAAATCTTAAATAATTTTTTAAAAAATTACTATATAAAATCAAGTAAATCTGTGGTAAATGCATAATTGCTCCATGGTGATGTTTATAATAGGAGTAACTTCATATATAATACTCCTACCTCATGTTTGGTATATAATTTTCATATCAATCCTGCCTTAAACATCTCAAAATACACATCAAAAAAAATCTCCATACTGCAAAGGTTAATCTCAAACTCCAAATAAAATTTAGTTTTTCCAATACATCTCAGATTAGTAAGTATACATTTATTTTATATCCTAGGAATAATAAATGTCATTAGATACCTACCCCTAAAAATATGAAAAAATTCTTGTAAATAATTTGTAAAGATAATTTTACCCAAAGATATCAAAGCATGTTTTTAGAAACTAAGCAAAAAATATGAAAACTTTAAAAACAACTTTAGTGGATATCAGAAATAAAGTGACACTTCTTTAATATTTAAGAAGGAATTGTGAATTTTATGAGGCAAATGAAATATGAACATTTCCTAGATATCAGATGTTTTAAAATTATTGTTAATTTTTTAGGTGTGATAGTATTGTGTTTATGTTTAGAGTATTTTTCTTTTGCAGATACATATTGAAATAAATACAGATAAAATGATATCTGGGATTTGCTTCAAAGCTATCTGGGGGAGGGAAAGGATATAGATAGAATAAGACTGGTCATATAGTTATAATTGTGCAAGCTGGGTGATTGGTATACGAGGGTTCTTTATACTAATCTCTCTACTGTTTAAGTTTGAACATTAAAAGAAGATGGCTTATGTACAGTGTTTTTACATGCTGTGACAAATATAGATGGAATACCTATAAATATCTTTCTAGATTAAAATATGTCTTAAGTTTAATACAGTTTAATACAGTTGTCAATGAGAATGACACATACAGCTATGTTTTACAGATACCTAAAAGCCTTAATTAGAATTACTACCAAAAGTGAACAGAAGTTTTGCAAAAGAAGACAGACAAATGGCCAACAAACATATGAAGAAATGCTCAGCAACACTAATCATCAGGGAAATGCAAATTAAAACCACAATGAGATATCATCTTACTCTTATGAGAATGGCTTTTACTGAAAAGTCAAAAAACAACAGATGCTGGTGTGCATGCAGAGAGAAAGGAATGCTTATTCACTGTTGGTGGAACTGCAAATTGGCACAAACCCTATGGAAAACAGCACGGAGATTTCTCAAAGAACTAAAGTAGGTGTACTATTCAATCCAGCAATTCCACTACTGGGTATCTACCCAAAGGAAAATAAGTCATTTTATCAAAAAGACACCTGCACTCCAATGTTGATTACAACACGATTCACAATAGCAAAGATGTGTAAACAATCCAAATGCTCATCAATTCATGAGTGGATCAGCAAAATGTGATATATGTATACCATGGAGCACTACTCAGCCATAAAAAAGGATGAATTAACACCTTTGGCAGGAATTTGGATGGAAGTGGAGACCATTATCCTAAGCTAAGTATCTCAAGAATGGAAAAACAAACATCACATGTACACTCTAATAAATTGGACCTAACTGATGGGCACACAAGTACACAGAGGAAAGTAAAAGTCACTGGAAATCAAGCAGCGGGGGAGGAGGGGAAGGGCAAAACCCACCTAACAGGTACAATGAACACTATTCAGGTGATGGGCACATTTATAGCCTTGACTCAAGCCATGTATCAAAAACATCTGTACTGCCTTAATATTTTAAAATTTTAAAAAGTAACAAAAATAAATTTAAAGAATATGAATTTTAAAGGCCAATAAAATGACCTGTTAAATTATTTTAAAAAATAAAAGAGTCACTACTGAAAATTGCTTTTGTAAAATGTATATCAACCCAGATTAAATACCCCAATTTGGTGATCAGTTTAACTGAATAAGATTAAAATTTCAACTATTACTTAGGGAATTCAAAAGTACATATTTAATCATGCTACTTACTGTAAAACTGACTTAGAAGAAAACATACCTGTGGACTGTGAAGGTCAGTGGTCAACATGATAATTGAGTAAGCCAAAACATAAGCAGTATCTGCACTAGCAAAAAGGGTTTGTCTGGAAAAATAAACACGTTATAAACTTTTACTGTCTTATCATTCCATTTAAATAAGTCATCTCAAACCCCACAGCATTTTTAATTTTCTCTCTCATGGTTTATGTTCTATCTCACAATACATTTTTTTATGGATTTGTCCTATCATTTCCAGATCGAAGACAATCTAAATTCTCTAAGGCAAGGGATTATGTCCTATTATCTCTAAATCCCTGAGTGCTCCCTAGCATACTGTCTTGGATATAGCTGACAATCAATAAGCATTTGAATCTTATTCACCCTTGGTTGCATTCTAGGTATCTTGCAGCAAATTTTTCCATTAGTCGATCAATTTTCTGAGCTTCCCCCGGAAGACGGAATCCTTCCAGAAACATGCGAAGAGCTGAAACAAAGTCCTTTCCTGAAAAGTCATGTTGGTCCACATAGGCATACATGACTTCCTTGTTAAATTTATCATTATCTCCCAGGAATTCACCCACTTGAGTCTAAAGTAAAAACAGAAGACAGAAATCGATATTCTAATGGCATGTTACATTTGCCACAGCCATTTAAAAAGCAGAAAAACCCATAAGATTCACAAGTTTCTGACTACAAGATAAACAATTCCAAACATGAAGCTAATAATTAAACTACTAAATGTATTTATAAAAATACCAAGATATTCTTTTGAGTTCAGAAAATTTAAAAGCAAAATTTATATTTTACACACACACACACACACACACAGAGTTGTCCCTGGGGTATTTTAGGGCATTGGTTCCAGGACCCTCCCTTGGGTACCAAAATTCATGGATGCCCAAGTCTTTTATATAAAATATGTAGTATCCGCATATAACCTATGCGCACACCCTCCCATTTTAAATCATCTCTAGATAATTATAATACCTAATACAATGTAAATGCTATGTAACTAGTTGCTATACTGTAAAGGGAATAATGATATGGGAAAAAGGTATGTACATCTCCAGCACAGACACAACCATCCTTTTTTCCCTGAATATTTTCAATCCGCAGTTGACTGAATCCATGGAAGCGGATTCCCACGGACACGGAGGGCCAATAATATATATTTATATTATAACCAAGGTTATTCTTTAGGTTTTACTTACCTTCATACTTAGGAAAACATTTTAAAGGGGCCACAATATGTATTATTAAGTAAAAAGGAATTTTATAGAAAAGGTTAGAATGAAATAAAATGGTATTCTTACAGAGTCTAATCTTTCCTCTTGATGTAAGAATTGGGCAATATCTTCAGGTGTAGTGCCAAGCATCCCCTGTTCTTGGAGGTACTGTATTCCTCTCTTTGGTTTCTTATTAAATCTAGATGATGTTAAAGTTAATGAGAACATTAAAAATAGAAAACCATTTGTATTTCCTGAAAAGAATATCTTAAACTACAGTAAATTAATTTTCCAACAGCACTCAGGAAAAAGAAACTTATTTAATATAATCAACATATGAATGTACTGAAATATTACATTGTACAAAGTTTTCTTTTCTTTTTAGAAAAGAGTCTCAAATGAGGCCAGGTATGGTGGCTCACACCGGTAATCCCAGCCCTTTGGAAGGTCAAGGCAGGAGGATTGCTTGAGGCCAGGAGTTCAAGACCAGCAGCCGGGGCAACATAGTGAAACCTGTCTCTATAAAGAATTAAAAAATTAACTGGCTGTGGTGGCACATGCCTGTAGTCCCAGCTACTGAGGAGGCTGAGCCAGGAGGATCACTTGAGCTCTGGAGTTTGAGGTTACAGTGAACTATGATCACGTCACTGCACTCCAGCCTGGGTCACAGAGTAAGACCCTGTCTCCAAAAAAAAATGACATACATAAATAATTTTTAAAAAGAAAAGAATTTCAAGTGGAAGGCCATATTTATCACTGAAACGGATCATTTAACAGACTTTTTGTTGCAGTATGGTATTTTTTTAATCCATATTAACAGCAGTAAACTAGACTATTAGAGACAATGACGTAGTAGAGGAACTTTATAGCTGTGAATGCTAAATAACTCATATAGGCATACTTTGTTTATTGCACATAATATTTCAAACTTTTTCATTATTATTATATCTGTTATGATCTGTAATCAGTGATCTTTGAATTTTTAATTATTATTATTAATTACATAGTAATACTAACAATAATTATTTAATTATTTTAGTTTTGGGGCACCATAAACTGTGTCCATATAAGATGGCAAATTTAATCAATACAAGTACATGTTCAGACTGCTTCACCGATCGGCCATTTCCCCATCTCTCTCCCTATCTGGCCTCCCTCCCTGAGACACAACACTATTGAAACTAGGCCAATCAATAACCTGATAATAGGCTTTAAGTGTTCAGGTGAAAGGAAGAGTCACACCTCTCCCACTTTAAATCAAAAGCTGGAAATGATTTAGTGAAGAAGGCATGTTGAAAGCAGAAATAGGAGTAGAGGTAGACCCTCTTGCACCAAATAGCCTAGTTGTGAATGCAAAAGAACAGTTGTTGAAGGAAAGTCAAAGTGTCACTCCAGCGAACACACAAATGATAGGAAAGCAAAACAGCCTTACTGCTTATATGACAAAATCTCAGTGTTCTGGATAGACACCATGTTCCCTTAAGCCAAAGTCCAATCCAGAGCAAGGCCCTAATTCTCTTTAATTCTATGAAGGCTGAGAGAGGTGAGGAAGCTGCAGAAGAAGAGTTTGAGGCTAGCAGAAGTTGATTTGTGAGGTTGAAGGAAAGAAGCCACCTCTGTAACATAAAAGCACAAGGTTAAGCAGCAAGTGCTGATGGAGAAGTGGCAAGTTACCCAGAAAATCTACCTAGGATCATTGATGAAGGTGGCTCCACTACACAACAGATTTTTCCATGTAGATGAAATAGCCTTCTATTGGAAGATGCCATCTAGGGCATCTAGGGCTTTCAAAGCTGAGGAAAAGTCAATGCCTGGCTTCAAAGCTTCAAAGGACAAGCTGATTCTCTTGTTAGGGACTAATGCATCTGGTGACATTAAATTGAAGCCAATGCTCATTTTCCATCTAGAAATCCTAGGGCCCTTAATAATGCTAAATCCACTCTGCTTGTGCTCTAGAAACAGAATAACAAAGCCTAAGTGACAGCACATCTGTTTATAGCATGAATATTTGAAGCCTATTGTTGAGATTTACTGCTCAGAAAAAAATAATCCTTCCAAAAGGAATCTCATTGAAAATAACCTGGTCACCCAGGCAATGTACAAGGAGGTAAATGTTTTCATGCCTGCTAACACAACATCCATTCTGCAGCCCATGAATTAAGGAGTAATTTTGACTTAAGAAATACATTTTGTAAGTCTATAGCTGTCATAGAGAGTGATTCTTCTGTTGGATCTGGGCAAAGTAAAATGAAAACCTTCTAAAAAGTATTCACCATTCTAGATGCCTTAAGAACATGTGTGATTCATGGGAGAAGGCCAAAATATCAACATTAGCAGAGTTTGGAAGAAGTTGATTCTGACCCTCATGAATGACTTTAAGGGGTTCAAGACTCCAGTGGAGGAAGTAACTGCAGATGTGATGGAAATACCAAGAGAACTAGAATTAGAAGTGGAGCCTGAAGATGATACTGAATTGCTGCCATCTCATGATCAAACTTTAACAGATGAGGAGTTGCTTCTTATGGATACGTGAAGAAAATGGTTTCTTGAGATGGAGTCTACTGGTGAAGATGCTGCGAACACTGATGAAAAGACAACAAAGGATGTAGAATATTCTATAAACGTTATTGATAAAGCAGCAGCAGGGTTTTAGAAGTCTGGCTCCAATTTTGAAAGTTCTATAGTAGGTAAAATGCTATCAAATAGCATCACATGCTACAGAGAACTCTTTTGCAAAGAAGAGTCAATCATTGTAGCAAACCTCATTGCTGTCTTATTTTAAGAAACTGCTGCAGCCATCTTAACCTTCAGCAACCACCACTCTGATTAGTCCAGCAGCCATTTACATCAAGGCAAGACCTTTCACCAGCAAAATGATTATGATTTGCTGAAGGTTCAGATGATCATTAGTATCTTTCAGCAATGAAGTATTTTTAAGTTAAGGTATGTACATTTTTTTAGACATAATGCCATTGCACACTTAATAGACTATGGTATAGTATAAACATAACTTTTAAACATACTGGGAGACCAAAAAATTAGTGTGACTTGCTTTATTGTGATATTCACCATATTAAGGTGGTATGGAACTCAACCCACAATATCTGAGGTATGCTTGTACTTTGAATACATATTTTCCTAAATCCTCAAGTAATCTTGGCTCATTTGCCCAAACGTATTAGACTGGCATACAAAATCTCTCTTAATATATCTCCAGATTATCTCTCACCCCCTTCTCACTCATCTCCTCCCATATATCCTATTCCATTCCCTAAACATATGTATTTTCAAAGACTATTTCCTCTGCATGCCTTTTCCCTGCTCCATTCACTGGGGACTCTCACACATGCTTACAGATCCAACTCAAATGTTACCTCTTGTTTACAAATCATTTACTCTCTTTCACTACTTCCATGCTTCATCACCTGTTACCTGGCCTACTGCATGAGTTCTTAAATGGTTTCCCCATCTCCTTTTGCCCTTATTCTAATCTGTCTAATCCACTTTCAGGCTACTGGCAAAGTCATATTTATAAAACAAATCTGATGATTCCACTCCTCTCTTAAAATCCTTCACTAACTAGCATGGCAGTGTCAAGAGATACAAGACAAAAACTCTTTTACATAGAGAATAAGGCCTTCTGTAATCCAGATCCAACTGAATGTTCTCATCTCATCACTTGCTACTCCTCTTCATCCTGCCCCTACCAAACGGAACAATACTCTTCAAATGTCCTCCCTTCCCCCTGGTGCTGCTGCACATGCCACTCTCTCTGTCTGGAATGTTCTTGCCTGTTCTGTCTTCCTGATGATTCTCCTGTCAAGTGTTAATTCAACCATAATCACATACTTTCACTAAAATCAAACATTTTCCACTGAGATAAACACATTCCCTGTTCTCTAAAAGCTCTAACTGTAATGGAAGAAACACAATTTAAAAAAATTTTAATAGCAAAAATGTAAAAATAAAAATATATTCACAAGGGAAGAAAATAACATAGAAGTGACTGATTTAGATGGTCATGATATATTTTCTGGGAAAGGTGACTCTGGAACTGAGTTTTGAAGAGCGATTATGTATCTTATAAACAATAAGCAAAGACATCCCAGAGAAGGAGATAACATACTGACACACAAAAGCATAAGACAGCATATCATAATAAACAGAGAAATGGCAAGTAACAAAGCCTAGGATACGGCAAATCCAAATCACAAAGGTACTGTAACGTATTGCCATCACAAGCAGCTTTGGTTTTATTGTCTTAAGAGGAAGAGAGCAGAGAAATAAAAGCAGACTTTCATTCAAGAAAGATTATTTTAGTTGAGTGTGAGAAAGACTAAGGAATGAACAAGACCACAGAAAGGTAAGCCAAATATAAAAGATTATACTAGTCAAGGCAAGAAATGGTGATGGTTTTAGTTGTGAGAATAGCTTGTGGGAGATGGAAAAAAGAGGATAGATTGCAGAGATATTTAGGAAATAGAACCAATAGGATTTAGTGACATATTATATTCAAGAGTGAGGGGAAAATCTAAGCTAACTTCCAGGATTCTAGCTTATAAATTTGTTAACATGCTGGGGTCATTTGCCTAAATAAGAAATACAGAAACAATAGGGTTTTCTGTTTGTCTTTTGTTTTCGGTAGTAGCATTAGGGAGCTGATTATGAAGAGAACAGAGACTGACACATGTGGTTACGGACGTGCCGAGTGTGAGAAACTATGCCATATCCTGTGAACATTCCAACAAGCAATTAGAGATATGAATCTGGACTTATATAGAGGTATTTATGATAAAAATTATACTTGGGAGTTGTGAAATATTAGCACATAGACAGTAACTGAAGTCATGAAAAAGAACATGATCCATTAGAAGAAGATACAAAGTAAAAAAAAAAGGGGGGCTGAGGGACAGAACCCTGGCAATGCCATTGTGTATGCAGGAGAAAAAGAGCCCATAACAAGACTGAGAACACATAGTCAGAAAGGTAGGAAGGAAACAGGATAGAGTGCTGTCATGAAGGGAACAGTTGTGGACGAGTATATTGGGAACACAGCTACACGAAAGCATTCTCATTAATGGCAAGGTAGAAATCATGTCTAGTAGCTGGGAGGACTGTAAATGAGGGAGACCTCCACTCGGAAGCCCTGTGACTACTCCCTCTCTCACTCCTCAAGTACTTCCAATAGAGTTATCATACCTTACTAGCACTTTGTACAATACTCTTTTATAGACTGTATATAGTACTATTTTTAAAAAATATTTTGCCCATATTTAGACTGTAATTTTGAATACAGGGACCAGTACCTTCATGGTGTTTGGCACATAGTCCCAAGTATCAAATACGTGTTTGCTGAGTGACCAGCAGACATGCATATTTGTTTACGCATACTAGACAGTGAGCCCCTCAGAAGGAAAGACTGTTCCATTCATCTAATTTCCTCAGGACCTTGCATAACATCTGAAACAGAGGGGACTTCAGTAAATATTGACTGAACAATTAGAATGAATAACGTATTGGTGGCTATTTCCTGAGGCAATTTTGTAAGATTTTATAATTTCCTAACAGAATATGTGTACATTTTTGTCAAATTTTTTTCATATGAACACTGAAAAAAATACACTTGAACATCCACCGAAATGCACTGCTTAAGTTTATCAGGAAGAAATGGTTTATAGCAGAAGCAGCAAAGCAAGTAAACATAACAAGGGAATTTTTTCATAGTTTACAATAGCTAGATTCATGGAGAAAGACCAGTAATATCATTTTTTCCTTATGGCATCTCTTTGAAAGAAGAGATGGGAAACAAGAGACAGGAAGGCAGCACGGTAGTATTCACACAGGAAATAGCCCAGGAGCAGGCAGATATCACAGACCATAGTAGGAAAGTTGAGTTCAAAAGAATAGGGTCTGGGACAGTAGCCAGGTGGGAAAGACATGATCATCTTGTCAACACATAAAATCAATGACAAGAGTAGTGTTTCTGTAACCCAACTGAAGAAATTATAAAACCTATAAAGGAGCAAGGCTAGCTCAAAGTTTCAACTTCAAATTTTTTGATTTGTCACATGATTGGGAAATGTAATAGGTGATTTCATAATTGAGCTAAACAATGCAAAACTACACAGATAATGTTCATCAACAGCACTTAATATATGATACTAATTAATTTATATGACAACTATAGTTGGGCATTATAAGAATCTATTTGGGCTAGGCTACAATGAATAAAGGGAGCTGAATAAGCAGCCAACAGAATTCTTGGATCCAAGAGAACTACTCTGTTTTACTCACTGAACGGTGATAATGAAGGAATAAAAAATAATCAGAAGATGTAGAGAAACCCAGGGCAGGGGTGGCACAGTACTTGCAGAGGGATATTTAATAACATTTATCCTTAAAATGTGAAACTTACAAATCTATCCCTTGTTCTATTATTTCTTTTTGTTGCTTTAGGACCTCAAATTGTTCTGGATTATCAGTGCCAGACATCTGTGTACTGTAGCTGCCTATTCCGGATGATGATGTTGACTCCAAGGAATTTAAACTTCCGTATCTGTTTATTGTCTCAGGGTGTTTGATTTCATTCATGTCTTGCTCTGAGGGTTTCTCCTGACCTGAAAGAAGAAAAACTGATATAGCACATTAATCTGTCAAAGAAAAAAAAATGTGAAAGGGAAAACAAATTCTCAAATAAAGCAAGGCATTTCAATGTTGCTTAGATACCTATTTAATACAAATAAAGTATTAGGTGACATAATAAACAATATATTTTGATGTAAAAACACACTGTAACTTGTATAATCTATACCTGGGGGTCCCCAACCTCTAGGCAGCAGACCGGTACTGCTTAGGAGCGGTGAGTGAGCAAGTGAAGCTTCATCTGTATTTACAGCTCCTTCCCATCACTTGTATCGCCACAAAAACTCCGCTTCCTGTCAGATCAGTGGAGGCATTAGATTCTCATAGGAGCATGAACCCTACTGGAAACTGCACATGCAAAGGATCTAGGTTGTGTGCTCCTTATGAGAACTTAATGCCTGATGATCTGAGGTGGAGCTGAGGCAGTGATGCTAGCACTGGAGAGGAGCTACAAATAGACTGTCATTAGTACACAGGTTTGATGACACAATAAATGTAATGCGCTTGAATCATACCAAAACCACACTACCCACTCTGGTCCATGGAAAAACTGCCTTTCATGAAACCGGTCCCTGGTGTCAAAAAGGTTGGGGACCACTGTCTATACCATTAAGGACAGTTCTTTTTGCACTTGCAGTGCTGACTATCCACTGGATTTCTGCTCTCAGCTCATTTGCATGAGGAATAGTTTTCGATAACACTAGTGTAGTCCTGCAGCTAGAAGTTTTTCTCTGAAAGAGGGTAAACATCAAACACAGATGAACAATTCAACCTTCCAAACATACTGGCTTTAATACATTTTCGCTATAATTATAACAAAGTTACATAAATATACTTCACTTTATATAATATTCAAAATATTTCTAGGAAGATTTGGAAAGAAAAACGTTTGGATAACTAAGTTGGAAAATTCACAATTTTAAAGCTAGTCATTTTAATTCATAGAGAATGTTTCCTTATCAGTTAAATGAGAATAAATACATCATGAAACTGTTTTAACAGCACCTGCAACTCTCCTCCAAAGTATCATTTAGTTAAAACAATGAAGAATTACAATTCAAAATGTCACCTTACCAAGAGTTGTTTGAGAGTTGGGATTCACATACTGATCCTTACTCCATTCAACCATACACTTCAAAATTGACACTAAGCATTCTAAACCTTTTTTCCTCAGGCTCAATTCCTACAAAATGATTCAAAAAACAATAAAAACAAAAAGTCTTTTAAGGATAATACCTGGCTCTTCCTTGGCAAAGTTTAAATCTGAAAATGTTTCTAAAGTTCTTACCTGAACATTACTCATACCAAGTTCTTGACTGCCCCTTCCTTGAGCGATTTTTGATAGATCATTTACTAGTCTTTCAAATATATTGGCTGCATTTAAGTCACAGTCATAGTTTACATAAATATCCACTACACTTTGAGCATCTGTAACAATATAACATATTAATTTTAACAAAATGCATTGAGTATATGCATACACTGGGCCTTTTAAACATCAAAGATATAATAAATAATTTCAAATACCTGCACAAATCCTTGTCAGTGTCTGAATAACCATCCATTTGTGATCAAATGAGCTGGTAGATGTTTCCAAAATGTATAAGAAAATTTCTTTAAAGAACACCTGTGATTAGGGGAAAACTTCTATTTAAAATATTGTTTAGAATTCACATGTGTGATCACCTCTTAAACATCCCAAGCTGTAGAGGAGCAGAGATTAGGACCCAGGCTCTTGTGGAGTTCCAACTCTTTCTGAGTTCCATCTCTGAAACCTCAGAACTGAAATAACTTTGGTGAGTGACATAAACTTGCCCTTCTAGTACCAGCACTGCACTTTACATTGTTGTGTTTTGTTTACCAACACATAGCTACTACAAGAGAAAAACGCAAAGATTTGGAGTTCCTCTGGGTAATAATTTCTTAAACATATTTACAAAACTAATATAACTTAGGCTTGATTTTTAACCCCCTCAAAGAGCGTAATTTATGCTCTGTCCATCAGTTATAATTTGTAGACATTCTAGTACTGGGCAGGCCTATTTCTAGATTGAAATGTTAACTTACACTTTATCAACACAATAAAAAGGACTTAGGTCTTTTTTTTTTTTTTAATTTTTTTGCTCTCATCCTCACACAGGACAATTAATTTTATTTTTAAATAACAATTGTATATACTCCTTAAGTCTTATAATGCTATAATATTTTTCTAATTATTCACAAAACTGAAAATATGTCTGAAAACTATATACAAACTATTTCTCACTATTCTTTACACCAAATAAATATTAAGCACAAAGGAGTTAATCAACCTAATGAAATAAATTTGAATTTAACAGCTAAAAATTTTCAGATTCAAGTTTATTTTGTAAATGTGACTGTGCTTTAAGAAGGGATGACTGAAAAACAAAAACATATTAAAATTTATGGAACACATATATTATGAATCCAGAAATAACCATATTTATAATATGACTAAATCTCCTCCCAAACTGGGTTAGGAACCCAGTGCTTTTCTAATAATGTGCTTTTCTCTCACAAAGCTCAACACATTTCTATTTACTTGCTTAATATGAACATTTCCTATGATTGTAAGCTAGGAGAGGGCAGAGACCAGGTCATTCTTGCTATGTACTGTGTTCACGCTGCATGGTACATAGTAGGTATTTAATAAATATTTATGGCAACATGACCACAGTTCCCAAATACTGCTCCAAAGCACCCAGAATGCTAAAGCAAACTCATAGGGGTGCCATAAGAGTTTCTGAAGCAAAATTCACAGGGAAATACATCTGTTGGATATTATATCTGTTGGATACCTTGAAAGTCTTTCGATTAGATCATACTACATGCCCTTCTATGACATCATTATCTCTGCAAACCTGCATTTTGGTAATTGCTATGATAAAAAGCAAGTACTGCATGAAAATCAATGAAGAATAAGAATGAGGATGGCAATGTCCAAACTGATTCCAAGGTCTAAGAAGTTGTGTACAGTGTCTAATTGGCACACACCACCCAGTGGTAAGTAATTGTGGTTAAGAATGGAACAAAAATATGATTTTTTCTTTCAAATTAGGGGCACTATTTTTTTTAAATGGATAGTAGGTTGTTAAGACAAACATTAAGTTGTTTGGCTCTAACTGCTTAACAGATGCAACTGCTAGGTATTTCCCTTGGCCCAAGTGCCAAAACATTAGAGAACATGAAAACATTAGAGACTAATGATGGCATGAATCAAGAAAGTTTGGGATTCTCTAATTTATGAAATAAATAAATAACACAGATTTGAAGAAAGAGGAGAAAAAAACTTTAGCTACTTTCTATGGTTTATCAAATTGAACTAATAAGCAAAGCCTATTATTGCAATATAAGATATCATGCCTATCAACAGAAGCTCTAAAAAAAAAATCAAACTTATAATGATTTACTGAGTACATATGATGTATACATGTGAATAACAGCTCTGTTATTAAGCACACTGTCTTACATAATATTCTCTTGAAAGCTGTGTATATAAAATGTATTTTCTGCAAATGAGATAGAATTTAATGACCACAGAAAAACATTATAGAAACTTTGAAGTGAATGGTCTCATAAAATGAATTTTCATGTAACAATCTTATTTTGCAAATTTATGTTTTCATATGTTGGGCTTTCTCCAAGTGAACATACCTCATCCAGAATTTGAATATGTTTAATATTTTTGAAAGCATATCTACACCTATTTCATTATCTCCCATTGAGGGACAATGGAGAGTAAGATAAACTCTTTTAAATGATCTCTTTTAAAAATTAGAATAACATGACAATAATTTTGCAATAAGACTCTACCATCTATGAGCTGACAGGAAATTTCTTTCAGTATTTCCTTTTAAATTCATTTTTCTAGAATAAGTCAACTTTACTCTATAAGAATAGTAATTCTAACTTAAATGATTTCTGATATCGAGTTCCATAATAATTTATATTTCACACAGTCTACTAAATAGTCCTTACAGAAGTAGAGTCTCAGTGTCTAAAAACCTGTAACTGGCTGCAGTTTTCCAAAAATCTCTAATGCCAACTTAAATGCCTCATCATCAAATGAAAGACATACTGGTTTTTAACAAAAGCAAAAGTTCCAAAGTTTTTTAAAAGTCTCTTTTATCTGTAGTTCCTGAAGATAATGGGAAAAAACTATCTAAAAGTAGCAACTCTTCCTAGTTAAATGCCTTATATTATTTTAACAGACATATGGCAAACTCCTAAAACTTGATATCATATAGGCACCAAAATTTCTTTTCTGTCCAAAAATACGGCCAAAATTTTAAAACTTTCACTTATTCTGTTTCATTGTCATAACAATGTTCTAAGAAAATTCTGATAGACATTACAGAACATTAGCAATAAAGGATAATTATTTTAACCATCTCAAAATTCTGCAAAAATAATAATTTATCCTTTCTACTGGGCTAATGAATTATTAGTCTTGAATTTGAATTAAATATAAAATTGACAAAAATTAAAATATAACCTGTATATCATATCAAACATAATATGAAGGTAAAAACTGACCAACAAAAAAAAATGAGTATTTCTGAAATACGCAATGTCGCAACCAAAACAGTATGTTAACGAAGACAAATTGAAAAAAAGCATCCATTAAATCAGTAAAACATAAAGTACTATTTTTAAGTACTGAATTATCTGAATATGAAAACGAAAAATCAGAAACTTGTTTAACTGCATAATACATTCAGACATGGTTGGAAGATTCCCTAATTTAGTTTTGCTAAATCTCTGAAAATATTTTAGAACCACATGATTGTTCCTCTATTTCCAAAGATCTTGGGAAAAAACTTTAGGAATATAATGTATACATTAGGAAAAAAGTATAAAGCAAAAATTAATTTTTTCAAATATCCTAAAATATAACCCCCCAAATATAATATCCCCCAATCATCTCTTTTAAAGTACCTAATACTTAAATGCTTGAAAACCATGTAGATGCAGTAAATATTTAGAGCTTTCTTTTAAGATAACCAAATTCATTATAACATACCATATATACAATGGCAAGACTATTGTGAGGACCAAATTATTAATAATTTAAGAGAGCTAGAACCATTCAGTCAACTAGTACAAGTCCTAGAGGGCAGGGGCTAGGTCTTATTTCATTTTGCATTCTTAGCACTTACCCAGTGCCTAGTACTTTGTAGGCACATGTTTGCTGAACTGGTGAATAAAAAAAAAAAGTACATGACAATATACAAGTATTATTTCACATTCTAGAAAACTTTCCAGTGTAGTTAATAATCTGATTTAACATGAAACAAATAAAAAATCCAATCATAATCTTACATTTTAATGCCTAAATGCAAAGCATACCTCAATTTGCATCTTCAGATGTGTCTTGAAGTTTGACAACAGAGTAAGAAATATAGAAAGAGAAAGCTCAAAAACCTCTGGAACAGATGAGACTCCATTTTTTGAGAGTGCAACACAAAGATATTGCTTAATAGCATTAATAAACATCTCATTTGTCCTGAAAACAGGTCCTGCATTCTGCAGAATGGACAGAAGTAACTGCAACGAAAGAACCTTGGATCGTAACTCATGAGACCTAAAATGATAAAAAGAAGGCACAGTACATGGAGAGGTTTAGCATTATGGCAGTAACGAGTTGTTCCAAAGATATTGCCTCATACCACATAATTTCACAAACTTTTTAAAGAGGGAGGAACAGAAAACTCTACAACATAAAAAAGAAAGTACAAAATACATGGACAACGTAGCCACTAAGAATGGGTACCTACTTCCCTTGATGTTCCCTTGTACTATGTAATTTCACAAACTTTTCAAATGGAAAAAAATCATTCACAAATATTTAATATCAATCTACTGTTGTACTGGAAAAGAAAAAATGATTTGAAGATTTATGTCTTGGTTCCTTTCTTTCATAATCATACTTCTCCTTAGAAATTATCATGAACTTCTCAGATTAAGTTCCATGCTTAGTACATAACAGCTCCGATGTATTTTTTCCTAGTTATGCTACTCAAAAATCCTGGACATCAATAAAAAATTTGGGTTGCATTAACAAGTTATTGCACTACCTCAAGCTTACTTTGTCAGTAATCATTTAAAGGTTATTTTTGTTTCTGAAATAAGCATAGAGGCTTTTAGAACATTTAAAAATTATCTCAACATTTTTATAATAAAAAGCTGAAAAAACATTTTTGGCATAAAATTTTTAATTATATTTCTGACCAAGACATTGTGCCATATTTCTGATCACTACTTAGCATTTTCATTTTTTGCTTTTGCAAATATAATTTTTCTCCCATCGAAATTGGTCTCTTAAGCCCAAAAGACCAAGGGCCTTGATCCCATGCAACATTTCAAATGCAGGACACACTTAAATGCTCTAGCAGTGGGTTCATTTATTAAAAAAATTTATCTCAAATGCTGTATTCAGTCACATTTACACACTATAGTTAATTTAATTGCTCTTGATTTGTACCTTAAAATTTTTATGGTTATAATAAGTGTCAAGTAATTCAAGAACTACATAAATTTGTCAAGGAATATTTAAAGTAAATGGGTTTCACAAAAAAATACTACTTTCTTTGAAATAAAATGGAAGTCAGTAATATTATAGCTTATAGTCATGTTTCCAAGATTCCTATTCCTCTGAATCTAAAAATATGTACAGCAAATGTATAATTACCAAAAAAATGCTTAGATAAATCAAGTTAGAAAAAGGTACGACTTGGAATAGCTACAGGAAAATATGGAGCGAGCCAAGCATCTCCACTCTTTTTTTTTTTAACTTTTTAAATTTTTTATTTCAGAATATTATAGGGGTACAAATGCTTTGGTTTCTTTTTTCTAGCTTTCCAAGGCTTACAAACGGCTACTTATTCCTATCCTAGCTCACATTTATAGTCTTTTTTTGCTCAATTCCTACAATAATCAAATCTTATAACTTACCATTCTCTAACATGCATTTTTATTATATTTTATCTTTGTATCCCCAGCATTTAACAAAACGCATAGTATGTGCTCAAAAAATTAATAATTTATTGTGTTCATCCATTTATTATCTACTATGTACAAGGCAT
>CAUYRT010008647.1:0-52441 GCA_963574885.1 Lepilemur ruficaudatus | reverse complement strand
TACCCAGAACTTGAAGCCAGGTGCTTCACCCCTAGAGCACAATGGGACCTGGTCATGGGAACTGACCCCAGAAAAAGCAGCAGGCCCCGAACAAAATCAATGTACACAAATCACTAGCATTCATGTATGTCAACAACAGTCTGAGAACCAAATCAAAGACTAAATACCTTTCACAGTAGCAACAAAGAAAATAAAAGACATAGGAATATATTTAACTAGGGAGGGGAAAGACCTCTATAGGGAGAACTATGAAACACTGAGGAAGGAAATAGCAGAAGACGTAAACAGATGGAAAAACATATCACACTCATGGATCGGCAGAACCAACTTTGTTAAAATGTCTATGCTACCCAAAGTGATCTACAGAATTAATGCAATCCCTATTAAAATTTCAACATCCATTTTTTCACAGATCTAGAAAAACGAATTGTATGCTTTGTGTGGAACTAGAGAAGACCCTGTATAGCCAAAGCAACGTTAAGCAAAAAGAATAAATCATGAAGCATCCATTTACCCCACACTTCAAGCTATACTACAAGGCTAGAGTAAACAAAATAGCATGGTACTGGCATAAGAACAGAGACATAGATCAATGGATCAGAACAGAGAACTCAGATATAAAACCATCCACATATTGCCATCTGATTTTTGACAAAGCTGACAAAAACATACACTGAGGGAGAGTGTCCCTATAAATGGTGCTGGGAAAACTGGATAGCCATGTGCAGAAGACTGAAACAAGACCTGCGCCTCTCACCACTCACAAAAATTAATGCACAATGGACAAAAGACTTAAGCCTAAGGCATGAAACTAAGAATTCTAGAAGAAAATGTTGGAAAAACTCTTACAGACATTGGTCTAGGCAAAAAATTTATGAAAAAGACCCCAGAAGCAATCATAGCAACAACAAAAATAAATAAATGGGATCAAATTAATAAGCTTCTGCACAGCCAAGAAAACAATCATTAGAATGAGTAGACAACCTCCAGATTGGGAGAAAATATTTTCATGCTATACATCTGATAAAGGGCTGATAACTAGCCTCTATAGAGAACTCAAGCAAATTAGCAAGGAAAAAATCAAACAACTCCATTAAAAACTGGGCAAAATACATGAACAGAAACTTTTCAGAAGATGATAGATTAATGGCCAAAAAACATATGAAAAAATGCTCAACATCTCTACTCATCAGAGAAATGAAAATCAAAACCACAATGAGATATCATCGTACCCCAGTGCGAATGGCTTTTATCAAAAAGTCGCAAAGCAAATGCTGGTGTGGATGTGGAGAGATAGGAACACTCATACACTGTTGGTGGGACTACAAACTAGTACAACCTCTATGGAAAGTAGTATGGAAATACCTCAAAGAACTAAAACTAGACCTACAATTTGATTCAGCAATCCCACTACTGGGTGTTTACTCAAAGGAAAAAAAGGCATTCTATAAAAAGGACACCTACATGTGAGTGTTTATAGCAGCACAATTCACAATTGCAAACATGTAGAAACAACCCAAGTGTCCATCAATACATGAGTGGATTAATAAAATGTGGTATATGTATATCATGGAGTACTACTCAGCCATAAAAACATGGTGAACTAATACCTCTTATACTAACCTGGATGGAACTGGAGACCAATTTTCTAAGCGAAGTATCACAAGAATGTAAAAACAACACATGTACTCACTATTAAATTGAAACTAATTATCTACACTTATGTGCACATATGGAAATAACATTCATCAGAAATCAAGCAGGCGGGAGAGGGATGGAAGGGATGGGTAAATTCACACCTAACGGGTACAATGCACACTATCTGGAGGATGGGCACACTTATAACTTTGACTCAAACTCAAAATTAATTTATGTAACCAAAATGTTTATACCCCTGTAACATTCTAAAATAAGATTTAAAAATATATATATATATGTATGTACAAGCTATATATTTTCCAAACAAAAAAATTAGAAAAAGCCCACACCTGATTTCATTATAGAAAGAATAGTTTTCATTTCTGAATTGTGGTCAAAATCCAAACTGAACCATAATGCAAAATAAGGACAATAAAGCAACAAATCTAAGTGATTTTACTTTCCTTTTTGTGGTAAATTAGATACTTCATAATCTGTGAGAACATACACATTCATTACTGATAATCATTTTTACTGCTGCCATTGCATACTTGTGTAATAAGGACACATTGTTAATAACTCTAATAATTGTCATTTGAGTTACTATTCCTCCCTGTATTAGGCACATAGAAGGCACTCAAATGCTGCTTAAAAATCCAAAACAAACAAAAAAACCCTCTCATGCAATACTAGGACTACAAAGAAACAGCTTACTGGTATTCAAGGTTATAGAGAACCTGGTTATTTTACCATATCATCAAGGTATTTTTAAGAAAATACTCATCATCCAAATCTGGTTGAAGAGGTTTCACTCCTCACATTGCAGATCAGTATACAGCACATGGGACAGAAGGAATCAGCTTAGTCCTGCTAAGGACTGCGGCATACATGGGTTCCCCCAGGCCCTACACTGGGGGGGGGCCTCAAATACCAGCAGTATCAATTCATTTTTTTATTCTTCAAAGGTAATACACTTAAGTAACAAGCAATTTGCTCCCTTGCAGAGCTCTGAATGATGACAAAAAAATGAGTGTCCTGTCAGCTCCTTATGGTCAGGAAGGATCTGGCTTTGAACACTGTCTGCACAGCAACTATGAAAGCCTGAATCAAAATATCAAGTAATAGATATTACTTGCCCTGTGGCATAATAACCACCCGGCAAAGAAAGTTATTTCATCTGCTACTCACCTAGTAGACGTGAAGGTCAAGGAAAGGAAATCCCATTTCCCACACTGAACTAACCCAAAAGTTCAAACAATAGCTTTCTATGACATGAACTATAATTAAAGGGGGCCAAATAAAGCAAAGTATTTTAATTAAAGCAACATTGTAGAGACACTAAAGGGATATATTACAATGACAAGTTCCCATTCCCATGCCCTCTCCAGGCTTTCCAGAATTAAGAGAGTACATGAATACAAATAGAGACAGAGAATTACAACAGAGGAGCTTTTATTTATTTATTTTTTTTTGGAAACAGGGTCTGACATTGTTGCCCAGGCTGCAGTACAGTAGCTCACAGCAGCCTCAAACTCCTGAGCTCAAGAGATCCTCCCACTTCAGCTTCCCAAGTAGCTGGGACTAAAAGCACATGCCACCATGCCTGGCTACTTTTTACAAATTTTTTGTAGAGATGGGGTCTTGCGTTGTTACCCAAGCCGGTCTCTAATTCCTGGGCTCAAGTGATTGCCCCACCTTGGCCTCCCAAAGTGCTGGGATTACAGGCGTGAGCCACTGCACCTGGCCAACAGAGGAGCTTTTTTCCACTGCCTTTGTCCATTTGTGCTGCTATAACAGAATACCCAAGACTGGGTAATTCATTAAAAAAAAAAAAAGAAATTTATTTCCCATGGTTCTGGGAAGTCCAAGAACATGGCACCAGCATCTGGCGAGGGTCATCCCATGGTGGAAGAGGGAAAGTAGAAGCCAGCACGTGAGACAGGGAGAGAATGACAGCCAAATTTACCCCTTTACCAGGAGTCCTCTCCTGAGATAACCAATCCACTCCTGTGAAAAATGCATTAATCCAATCACCACCCAAAGGTCCACTTCTCAGCACCTCCACAATGGCAACCAAGTTTCCAACACATGAACTTTTGGGTACACATTTAAACCATAGCATACACTCTGGCTACCCTGGCTATTCAAGACAACATGGCATGAATTTTCAGTTTTTGAAATTGATCATGAACTGCAATATACCTCAGCCACAGAGATCTGAGGGCATTTCTGAGACAGAACTTCCCATGATAGCCAATTGAGTCTATAATGACCCGAGACTGAGATTTTCTAAAGGGAAGTAAGAAGGCTATCTATCATAAAGGCTAAGATTGAAGTTACCTTCATCTGCCTTTTACAAAGTTTAGAGCGAGTCATTCATTTCCCATTCTATTCAATTAAACAAACATTTATTGAGCATCTCTCATACTCAATTCAAACAACAGCTGCTATATAGAGAAATGCCTCCGTTTAGTCCAACCCAAGTTTTCCGGTTGCTAAGATTTCATCAGCTGGGGGATATAGCCGTTACTTAAGTGCTACACCCAAAATGCCGGCTCAGGTGTAAGTAGAGATGTAATACACTGAAATTTCAACAGATCGCAGTAGTTCTTTGGCAATTTTAGTCACCACACAAATAATGGAGAAGAGAGAAACTTGGCTCATGATTCTCCCAGTAGTAAAATCCCAAGTCCTTCTTAAACACTGATTAATTTTCCACCTCTAGGCCTGAAAATCCAAGTAATTATCAGCAGAGATGTTTTGTAGGAGAACCAACACAGAAAGCACCTGACCTATCAGAACACGTAGCTGTGTTCTGAGACTGCTTTTGGATTCATTGGGGTCCTTATATAGCAGCAGTTTTCAAACTTTATTATGCATTCAAATCATCTAGAGGACTTGTTAAAACACTGATTGCTGGCCCCACCCCCAGAATTTCTGATTCAGTAGATCTGGGGGGGACCCAAGAATCTGCATTTCTAACAAGTTCCCAGGGGATGCCCATCCTGTTAGTTCTGGGACCACAGTTTGAGAATCTCTGTTACATGAGGTGACTCAACTCACAAACAACCTAAAATTATAGCCCCCTCAAATATGGAGTTAATAGTACAATAGGAGGGGACATCCAAGTCATGCAAAATTAGCACTGAAAGGGGTCAACACAAATATTTGGCTGAGCACTCTCTGCTTCTTTTGTGATTAGAGTCATGCTCTGAACGTAGTGGGGGCTCAGAGAAGGCTTGCCTTTCCTGTCCCTGCCATGGGGCCATGCTACTGCTCATTAGCAGTGCTGCTGCCTGTACCTGTTGGGAATATGTGCTAGTTTAATAAACACTTGACCTACCATGTGCCAGGCGCTATTATAAACTGAGCAGGCTTGCCAGCTCAGGGTGGGTGGGTAGAAATTGTTGAAGCATGAAATCTAGCCTGATAGCTCTCTTTAACCAAGCCAGCTGAATTTTAGGAATCCCAGCATGCCCACCACACCTGGGGCTGGCACTCATATGCAGATTAGGCATACATTTCAGCCATAGAGAAGGAGCAGAGGAGATAAACTTGCATAATAGGAAAAAAGACCTTTGCTCGTAATTTTTGGAATAATCTGTTCCAATGCTGCGGCTCATTTGTCTATTTTCGTTTCTCAAAGCAGCTTCTTCCTTTTCCAAAGAAATTGCCTTGGGCCAGATTTCTGTTTTATAATTTTCTGAGTATTTTTATGACCGCTCTTCTCTTAGTTTTCACTAGATCATAAATATGTGCTGGGTCCCACATGATGAAACGTGGTACATAAAATTCCAGAGATTATATTTACGGATAACAACAAACCTGAGGGACTTTCCCCAAGATCGGATAATATCAACTTTTTTCTTGATCTATGAGGGCACTGCCACAAGTACAGAACTATTCTAAGTCTGAAAGGCTGAACTATTTATATAAATTAAGAAGACCTTTCTCCTCTAAATTATGTGGAATTACTTGAAATGTTCACTCCAACATCCTTTCTTGTTACATATTCCATGACCCTGCAATTTAGGTAATTGGTCAGTAGGTGGCAGTAATGCATCAGCACCTCCCAGCCTTGAGCAGGGCTTTTGGCAAAACCATTGTCCTTATTCAATATGAAGGATTTCCCTGAAATATTTGTGTATACTGGATATCAAGCTAGGGATCCAGAATAGAAAGATGAACTGACCTGGCTATAACATTATCACAAATATAATTCTTTGTTAAAATAACTAAACGTCAGCAAACACAAGTTGTAAAGATACTTTCATGCAGCTCTTAAAAGATAGAACAAACTGGAATTCAGTAAGGTCTAGAACCACTGTTCAGAGTAGGAGGAGGTCAGGAATGACTGGCCTCTGGCAATGCATCTGGCCCCAGGACCAGGACTGTCTGAGGGCCAAGGGGCGTCCCTGCTGCAGGAGGTGGGTGGGGCTCTTTTAAGGAAGCACTCTGAGGTGTCACAAGCGTGGACTCCACTCTTAGGCTGTGAATTAGCAACCCCCAGGGTCCCCAGCTTCTCTCTCCAGAGCCCCCTCCCATCCTGACAGGAGGGTCATTTCTCAACCCTAACAGCATCAGAAAGCCTGGGGTTGACTTTTTTTCTCCAGTCCCTGAGCTGAAAAGCCACGGGAGATGCAGTAAGATACAGGAGCGTCCTCTGGGGCTGCTGACAGTTTTGGTGATTTGACCCAGATCAAGAAAGGAGAGTGAGGTCTGCGGCACCTCTGGGTGAGGGCAGGGGCTGGGTGGCCCTGGCCATAGACAACGTCGGGAGAGTACTGGGGACAGCACAGTGTGTATATTGCTGGCTGCGGTGACTGTAACTGGAGTTATTTTGTAAGTGAATAAATGAACGAAAATGGTCCACCAGTCTAAGTCCATCCTGAGACGTGGTTTTCAGTGAGTGAGACAGAACAGCCGGCAGAGCAGCAGGTGCCGTGGCTGAAGCAGCGAGAGCCGGGAAGGAAATGGACAGGCGACTGCGGCTGTCAGGAAGGCTGTCAGGGTACAGTGCTCTCTGGTGGGGTGCAAAGAACAGGGGAGGAGGAAAAGAGGCTCAGCCGTGGCCCAAGAAGGAACGGCACGTGACTGGACTGAGGAAAGCCCTAGAAGGACATATTCTCATATTCCCTTAACATCTAGTCATGGATGTTATGATAACAGCTGGAAGTACAGTGGGCTTTCCTTAGTAATCTCCACGCGATTTTCTGCTGCCACTAGAATTGGTAATTCACAACTAAGCTGTTATTGGTACAATTACAAGATGATGAGAGCTCAAAGGCCATTTAGGAATTACCCTGTACAGCATTTTATAAATGAGAAAATGGGATCTAAGAGATCCTGTTATATGCCCAAGGCCAATTATTTTGTATTGTGCTAGAGGACAAAACTAGAAACCAGACTGAAAATCTTTCAATTTATTAAATCTACCCCTCTGGTCCTTTACTTGGGTCTTTTTTTCCAATCATTTTCCTCATATCAGCTTTCCCTGGACCTAGATATAGTAAAAAGCTGTTCTTAACACGTCTCCCCCTGTCTCTGGTTGGACTGGCATCACCCTTCCTCTGGGATATTTCCAGCATCTTGTTCTTCTGCCCTGCACAAGTCGTCTACTTACCCTGCTCACAGGTGAGCCTTTCTACCTTCCTGCTTTCACACACCCTGTTGACTATCTTTGTCCTGGACAGAAGAATAGAATGAATCAGGTGTAAAACTACAGACAGGTTTCCTATGTGGCCTCTGGAACTCATAATTCCAATCTTAGATCTCTGTCCAGGAGATGGGAGTGCCTAGATCCACCAACAGACATGCACAGGAATGTTCACAGAAGTTTCATTCAAAAGAACCAAAGATTGGAAACAACTCAAATTTCCTTCAACAGGTGAATGGATAAAGAAATTGTGCATTATTCATGCTATGGAATTATACAACATTAAAAAAGAAAGAAAAAACCTGATACATGCAACAACTTGGATAAATGTCACAAACACTATGTTGAAGGGAAGAAGCCAGACACAACAAAGTACATACTAAATGATTTCATTTATGTCAAGTTCAAGACTAGGCAAAATTAATTGATGGTGATACAAGTCAGAATGAAGGTTATCTTGGGGAGATAGTGACTGGACAGGGACACAAGGGATATTTCTGGGGTGGTGGAATGCTCTGTGCCTCGACCTGAATGAAGGTTATCCAGGCGAAACCGTGTGTGTGCAAAAGTTCACCGAGACAGATAAGATTAGTGCACTTTATATTTTCAGCCTCTCCTGGTTTAATGTCTTTCTTGGTTTAAAATACTCTTTCTATTTTGGCAGATTCAAATATTTTCATTGCTCATCACAGTTCCCAGCCCTAAGTTCACTCTTCCCCGGCCGCCTGCCTCACTCCTAGCTGCCTGAACTCCCAGAGGCTTCGGGCTTGCTCTTTGCTTATTCTTGGCAGCAAAGAAAGAGATGAGTTTATTTATTATGCGGGTAAAGGCATGTCAGTGGAAACAGGACACAGTGCCATGTTCTCAGTGGGCTCTGTGTGCCCCACTGAAACCCTCCTACCTCTTGCGGGCATCTATTTCTGGGGTCTTTCCCCCTTGCTCTGAAGGTGCCAGAGCAGGTCTGCAGGTTCTACCTTCAGCAAACTTAAGAAATGAGCAGAATCCCATTCTCCCCTTCTCATAGAGACACCCAGAGTACATGGAGAAGCATGTTCTGTGTCATCTCTCCCCATGGTGGGGCTGGGTGGGAGAAGGGCAATATATCATCTTCTCGGGTTCCTCAGATGTGGTTCTCCAAAATGCATGCTTCTGTTTCCCAAGAACTGCTTGAAAACAATGGATATATCTTGCTGTTATGGGACCAGCCCCCACCGCAGACAAATTCTGCCTCATTCTAACTAAGGAGTGGGTTAGAAAAATCTGCTCAGGAACTTGGGGCTCGCTTTGAGATTTGCCACTTGGAAGTTACTCGCTTTTGTTTTCAACGGAGAGCTCCTCCCACAGGACTCCATGTCCTTCCAACAAGTCCTGAGACAGAGAGGAAGTGGTGGTAGACTGGGGGAGCAAGGAAGGGCATGTCTTAGGGATACTTCACAGCACTGAGACAGACTCAGTTGCCCAAACCACATGGGCTGAGGGTGCATTCATTCCCAGATCAAGGAAGAGTGGGGACCAGCACTGCCCATCTCACCAGGTCAGTTTCCTCGACTCCTCCCCTCTCTTCCCCACCTGGCATTGCTGTCACAACATTCCAGTTGACGCTTAGGAAGCACACACCAGCCACGGGGCACTGCACTGGCCCTGGGAATCTGGGGATACTCGGCCCAGTCCCCACCCTGGGGGAACTTGTCTCTAATCCAGCCTCACTGGCTGGAGCACTCATTTGTGCGCTGCTCACTTCATCCTAAACCGCTGTTCTCCAGGGTAGTTTACAATCTCCTAAACCAATGTCTGAACTTCTCCATTCCACTCAAACCCAAACTTACTTGAGAGAAGGAACGTGTCTTATTTCATCTTGACATTTCCCGCAGGGCCAGCCCAGCCCCAAGCCTAGAACACAACGTGTGCTCAATGACATTCTGTCCAATGCGTGAATGAATGAAGCAAGTCGGTACAGAAACCATAGGTTACAACCACGTTGCTTTCTCTCTTTTGAAAACAAAAGTTGATTTTAGTGTAGAGGCTATGAAATGCAAGTATGACTAACTGAAAATTCCAGAAGTTACAGTGTGCTGAGACATATCCTCTCTTGCCTTGATTTGCTTCTTCTTTTTTATACTGGAATACATAACCAGAACACAAGCGTGCCAGGTGCATGCCATGAAACTGGCAAATAGAAGGAGAGAATCATCCAGGGTTCTGCGAGGATGGAGAGAATGATTTCTGGGGAAAGACCCTTGGTCAAAACAGAGAAATTGCCAGGAAAACATTTAGTAATTGCAGTAACAAAGAAGTTCCACTTAGAGACTGGCCATTCGATGACACTTGTACAGTCCCTCTTACACACTTTGAAGGGCTTCACAGCAGGGTACATCAATCCCTTCATGTGTTCCACGGAGAATGAGCCTGCCTGGGACCTGAAGGCTCAGGGAGCCACCTGCTTTCCCAGCTGTGCAATAGTTGAATGTCCTGCATCCCTTTCCACTTCATATCCAGTGAGAAAAATGCTTAATAGGTCCATTCTGCACAAGGGTCTCTGTGAGGGCTACCAGCGGCCAAAACCACCACCTGCTGACACCACTGTGACCCTGAGCCTCACAGCCATGCCGTCCCATGGGTGATTAGCTCCAACAGGTAGATGGGTCACCTAAAGCCATATCCAGGCACGAAGTCCCTTCCAACCTGTGGGCAGTTGGGGAGGCTCCTGGCCCGCAGAAGGGGCAAATACCAGGACATAAGCCTTAAAGGACAGTCCACGCACCCTGACAGGTCCACTCTGGGCTTGGCTAGATACTGGGATGGTGAGTGGTTTTTCCAGGGATCCTCAAGAGTTGAATTACATGGGATATTCTAGGGAGTTTCAAAAAAAATGATTTTTTTCTGAGCCCCTCTTCTCAGGTTTACTCCTGAGCTCCCCTGCCTGTGGCTGGGAGACTCAGATCCGGTTCCCAAGAATCGCATTTGGTTCAGCATCAGGCTGCCTACCAGTCCTGCACAATCTTGCCTCAATAAAGCACAGGCATGCAGGAGCACAAGGGGATGAAGAACCATCTGCAGGGAGAAGCCACCACAATGTCCCTACCCCCACACTCTCTGAGCAGGAAAGAGATCTTCTAGCACATTCTTTGTACTATATGAGAGGCTGTGGCCCTGCAAATCTAAGAAGTTATCTTCCTTTTACAGCTGGCCTAAGCATCCTCTCAAATCACTCTGTGGATGGGAAATCCTGGCAGCTGAGGACCAATTATCAAGAGGATACCAAAGAGAGAAGTATGAAGTGTTCTGAAAAAGGAGTCAATCTTTCATCTTTGGAGCCACAGCCATAAGGGGACAAAGAGGTTATTTTGATCCAAAGATCTTGGGGTCATTGAGTATTTTTAAATAAAATTCATGAGACAGGCCCCAAGCTCTGACAGACAGATCCTGTTGAAATGTCCCTCACCCATTCAAGTTGACGAGGTTAATGCAGAGGGACTCAAAAAATGTGTCACGGAAAAAACATGTCATGTCATGACAGCTATCTCCCTGAATGCACATTTTATCGGCAAACATCCTTGGCAAGTCAAAGCATGAAGGCAGCATCTTGATATTGCCATTATCACTGATGCCCTGCAGAAAACAATTCTGTCACCAAGACAGGCCACAGCATAGGCTCTCATAGGCCAGAAAAAGGGATCCCAGGGGAAAGGGAGTGGAGTTTACCTTTCCATGCCCACTTGGGGAAATCAACTGGACCCCTAAGTGGTGTGGCTTTAGAGAAGAATTTCTCCACCTTGGCACTGTGAGCCAGATCATTCTTTGGGGAGCAGCTGTCCTGTACATTGTAGGATGCTAGTAGCACCCCCAGTCTCTAACCACTGGATGCTAGTAGCACCCTCCTCTGAAGCGTGACCACCAAAAATGTCTCCAGATATTGTGAACTTTCCAGATATTGCAGAGAACGTCTACAGCTCTTACAAAGTCACCCCTGGTTGAGAATCACTGCTTTAGAGCAATAAATGTCTGGGATGAGGTGAGAGACTTGGGAAGAGAGCTCACATAGGCCTCTGCTGAAATGTCACCATACCTCAACCTATATTATTTTTTTGTCAGAAGCACTTACACCCACCTGGTAAATGATACATTTGTATTCTCTTTGGCTCCCCCCACTAGACAGTCAGATCCTCAAGTGCAGAGACTGTTTTGATCACTCCTGTAATATTGGTGCCTAGCACACAGTTGGCACTCAACAAAAACCACTGAGCTTGTGAATGGGACAAGAGGACACTGATCTAATGCCAAATTGCTAACTTATCATATATTTAGAAAGTTAAAATGAAGTGCAATAAGCATCACAATTCATGGTAGCTGCAAAATATTAGGAGGGAGGCAGCAGACCACCACCTGAGTTATACCTACCCCCAATGCTGGGGGGATATCTACATATACAATAATACAATACAGAATATACATGCATATGCATATAAGAGTGTGTGTACTAGTTCTTACTGGCATAAAAATAAACTTTAAAAACCACAACCTAATTTTTATAGTCCCCCAAACAGTAACTAAATACCACTCACTAAGCCTCAAGGGTGTTGTAAGGATAACATTGTAAAATCCGTTGGCTTCCTCCTCTAAAAGGCATTACTAGCTTACACAAAAGAACTGTGACATCATCTCAAAAGGACTGCTGAGTGAGGTTCTATGGAAATCTGAAAGAGTTCAAATGCATCTTAAATCATCACAGTTCTTGATTTTTGCAAACTAGCATAGCCCATTAGGAAGGGAACGAAATTGATTTCCTTGGAAGCCCCACCCTGCCAATGAGCCATTTTTGCATTCCCCCAGCAGTCTGAATCTCTGAGAAACTTTCATATTTAAACGAGTTAGCCAGATCCAGAATCACAAATGCAACGCCTTAGGGAAAGGCCACAAGGCACGGCAAGCTCCTCAACGCTGCAGTAGAGCAGTGCGGCTAAGAGCCCAGTTTTCGGAGCCAGATGGCCTGCCTTAGAATCCTAACAGATGCTGGGCAGGTTACTTAATTTCTCTGTGACTCAGTTTCCTCCTCCATGAGATGGTATGATAACAGTACCTATCTCACAGAGTTGTTATAAGGATTAAATAAGAAACTGCATGTAAAGTATTTGTTGTTAATAATTTAGATTTCAGTATGAAAGGTCTGGCTAATTGAACTCACACTTTTTGGTGTTATTTACTGTTACCTCTCCTACACCACTAAAGATAACAATGAAGTCAAGATGTGCTATCGGACTGTGAGGTTTTACAGTAGAAACCAGTTGGAGGACAAGTGGTTCCTTCTCCTTTTACTTCAGAAGCAGACTTAAAAAAAAAAAAATCCGAGCATAGGCCACCACCAAGGTATTTTAGATGAGAGGTGATGGAAAGTTAAAATGTGGTAAAATCCCTCTCACTGTGGTACCTAACCTTTTCAGCACCTTGATGGACTGTGGGGAAACACTAGTCTATTGCTAATAAAGGTTAACAGTGGCAAAAAGCATCCAAGAATCTTCTTTTCTCAGCCACTAGGCTGGTGGTTCCTGTACATGACATTTGTCTGCTTGATTTTTGCAACAGATAGAAGTTGTCGTTTATTGTACAATTGTCTCTACAGTAAGTGGTTGGAGGAAAATAAAGAGAAACTGATGGGATTTGTGTGTTCATGCACATGTGCATGCAGGTGTGCACGTTCATTCCTGCGTGTGTGCACATATGTATGCGGGTGTGTACAAATCCCTTCAGCTTCTCCTTCTTTCTTTTTTTTCCCTTTCAGCATATGTGCATATGCACACATACGTGTATCATTAAGGAAAATGGTCAGGCTTAAACACGCTGGTGCTTTACTAATTTAGTCCTATGTTAAATATGTTAAATATGTCTCCTTATTTAAACGATAAGGAAAAATTACCTAGAGTTTTAAATTCAGATGTCTCAATATAGGGAATTCTGATGAAGGTTTTAAAATACTGGCTGTGCCCAATCCAACACAGACAGCTATTACTGGAAAAAGCGTGCACACTGAGACATACAAATACACACCCAATAAACTCATCCATCTTGTTGAAACCTTCTGTCTCCAGATCCATAGCGGGGGAAAAAATCAGTAAATCTCTCTTATTAACACTTTCGAGGCTGATCTTTAAGGGCTTTTCTATACCTATCATAGGTACAACAGATTGTTCCTGGGTGGATTGTTCTGTATAGTAAGAATGAAGGGATGAACAGATAAATACATAAATAATCACAGTCCCCGTGATAACAAACACATACGTTTTTATCACTTGTATATTTAAGCTATAGAAACCAATGTCGACCTAAATAAACTACAGAAAGGCAAACGACAATAAGATAACAGAGTTGGAGAGATGAAAACACATGCTTATCTCTGCATCTTTTAATTTGGTTCTCGTAGAGAGTGTGCGAATGAGTGATCTCCTCCCACATGCGCAAAAGCAATGGCAGTTTTCACCTCCTTGACCTTGCTGCTGCTGAGAAGTGAAGGAGGCAGTTGAAGAAGAAAAGGATGGAAAGATGAGGGAGACAGGGAAATTTACGAAGCATATATAAGGGTGAATGCAAATTTGCCAGTCAGCATTTTGTAATGTTGGTGATTGCTTAAAATTGTCCACAAGGCTTCACTGATATCCTTTATAAATATATATAAAATATATATAATATCAGTCTTTATTAAATATTTTGGATGTAGAAGTACAATATGATCACTTTGTTAGACAGAATTTATTGGTAAGAAGGGGATACATTACAGGTGAACAACATTCTTTAAATACTTTGTGAGTATATTATCCAGGGAAGGCTAACTGCTGTAACAAAACAACTCCCAAATCTCAGTGGCTTAATAGTGATAAAACTGGATTTCCTGTTTATGTGCCAATCTAAGCTGCCTGCTCCTAGAGGCAGCTCTCCTAGGTGGACCTCCTCCAAGCCACAAGGCAGGGACTCAAGCTACTTCTACCTAGTGGCCCTATCATTTCCAAGGGCATGTTCCTCAAATGTTAATGTGCATAAGTATCACCTAGGGATCTTGTTAAAATGCAGATTCTGGTTCCCTAGGTCTATGGTCCGGTCAAGGATTCTGCATTTCTAACAAGCTCCCAGGTGATGCCCACCTGCCCCAGATACTCTGCATCTCATAGGCAGAGGAAGAAAAGAAGAAAGAGCAGATGATCATGTGGGTAAGAATGTATCCCATTGACCAGTCTCAGTCAAATGGACACATCCAACTACAAGGGAGGCTGGGTATTGTGGTCCAGCCATGAGTCCAGAAGGAAAAAGAGTTTTATTAACATTTAGCCACTCTCTGCCACAATAAGTAAAGAAGCAATAAAGCAAAGAGATTTCAAACATCTAAATCATTACTCCTTCCTACTTGTAAGCTCAGATCAAATTTATTCAGGAGCAAGAGGCTCAACTACCCTGAATAAGTCATTGTGTCTGTTGAAACTCTAAAGCCGCAGTCTAAAGCATTTGTCTTAAATTCTTAAAGCTGTTATAGAGCAACACACCATAAGTACAAATTTCTTAGGTCATGAAGGACTTACAGTTTGCTTTTATGGGGATTAGAGAAAAAAATTTTCTTCTCAGAAGACATCTGTATTGTAATTCAATGGTGCTTACATTAACCCCAACACATACAGCAAACTGTTCACCCTTTGAACCCCCCAAAAAGTGTTCTTGATCCTTATGTCATCACTTTACTAGAAGAATCAATTCTGAAGATAAATGTATTCTACAAACTAAAAGGGGGAGGGAAAAAGACTCCCTCTCCCTGTAGAAAAGTTGCTTAGTGATTAGATTCTGTCTTACCCAAAGAATAACAGCTTCTCCAAAGATAATTGTTAATACAGAACAATTTTACTTTCTATGCCTGGCATATACTGATTCAAAAGTGGTAGTGGCAGCAGCAGGGCTGGGAGGGGCTCTCTTTTTACCTTGGCTAAAACCACTTGTGAGCAAAGAAAAGTGAGATTTGGAAGTCATTTAGCCATAACATTTACGTGTTAGAGGCCACGTAAACTATCAACATCACCTAAAGGGAAACCACCATAGGGCAAGAAGGGCCCCTGCCTGGGACCCAATGCTTCAGGGGGCTCTGCTCTGGCTCCTCCTCTTCACAGGGCAAGGACACCAAGGTACCGGGGCATGTGTCTTAGCAGAGCCATAGTTCCCCCTTCTAGAGCAGCACTGCTCCATAGAAATGTTATAGAAGCTACAAATGCGAGCTACATATATCATTTTAAAGTTGTTAGTAGCTACATTAGAAAGTAAGAAAGAAACAGGTAGAATTAATTTAATCATATATTTTATAGCCCAATACTACATCCAAAATACTATGTCAGCATATAACCAATATGAAAATTATTGACATTTATGTCCTTTATTTTTTATATTAAGTCTTCAAAACCCAGTGTGTCCTTTACATTACTGGCACAACTCAACCAGTGCTCTACAGCCAACATGTGGCTGCTGGGCATGGTTCTAGACTAATCTCTCCGTCACAGGACCTTGGAATTCCCTACCAGCAGGATCCCATGTCCACTCCCTGAGCAAGTGTTCCCTGAGTCCACACTTCTGAGGGCAGACCATGCCACATTCCAAGGCCTCAGGGGGACCAAAGAGCAGCTGTCTAAGGGGCATTTGGGTGGAGCCTCGACACACAGATGGGTCACATGCACGTGTGCCTGGCACTTCATAAGAGGAATGGGGTGGGGTGGAAAAAGGAGGGAACTGGAAATGCAGGCCAGGGGACAGCTTCCTCCCCACCCTATGTGCTGGCTCCAACCTTGAAAGCATCCAAGGATTTTAAATTCTTTAAAATATTGAGCCACAGGGGATTTGGTCTTCTGTTTATATCTTGATCCAGCCCCAGAAGTATTAAGGAAGAGGAGCTGCTTTAAAAGTCTGATAAAAACAATAATAGCAACTAGTAACAAAATCTGTAGTCATTGGGGGAGAGGAGAAAATCTCATTCTTTAATTTTAAAACAAGTAAGTGGATAACATGAGACAATTTGTGAAGCCCCAGGGAGCCCTCTGTATGATCATGGACAATGCTTTAATGACCTGCCCTTCATTTCCCTGGTCATTACTGTGCCTCTGCACTTGCCTGTTTGTTATAGGTCCTACAGGGAGATGCCAGGAAGTTTCAAGTGAGTCACTGTCCTCAGAGGCTGTGGGTTAAAGATATTACTGGATATGTTTATACTATAGAAATTAAACATTGCAATTCAAGTTATGCCCTTGTTCCTTTGCTTTGTTCACTTCCTAGCAACTAGAACAGAATCTGGCACATAGTAGGTGCTCAATAAATATTTTTGAATAAATTGTCCTAAATACTCTGGGATCTTTATATAAAAAGCTGTAAATCACATGGACTGCCAGCCTCTCTAACAGAGCTCAGATGCCGGCACAGGCGATATTGGCTGAATTCTTTTTCTGTGTATTACAAATATTAATATAGAGTCTAAACAGCAACATAAGGGTTAGCTAGTATTATTAGCTATTAACAAGAGAGATGTTATTCAGGTAGTTTGGATTGTTCTAGCCATACTGATTATTAAGTAATTAAAATGTCTTTAATGGTTAGTAAACAGTAACTGCCCTGAGGTCCTTCAGGTCCTCTACCAGAGACCTCCCCACTATTCAGCAACTGATGGGTTAACCAGGCACAGCAATGTCTTCCAGGCAGGCGTTCCAGTAGGGCCAGAGCCATTGATCAACACCTGCGCTGGGCAGGCTGCTCATTATTCTATCACCCCTAGCTATTTAATATTAGCTACTGTATTTTATATATTCTGACCCACTTCTACTGATGATAATGTTTTAGCTTGCCCACAATATACAAATGGCCCATATTTCATTTTGGCTGTTAATTAAATTTCTGAAATAAGGGTTCTGTTCCAGCACTGATATGCCTGAAGTTTTGATGGTAATAATGATGAATAGAGTAAGGAAAGGTAAAGCAAGAAGATCAAAAGGTATTGTCTGGCACACGGCGAATTTTCCTCTCCAGAGTACTGTTACGGAGAGGTATAGACTACATTAACATTGGATGTTCAGATGGCGTGGAGGACAGCGTCCACTACGGTCTCCAGGGATCCTCATCTGTTGGTGTTCATGTGCTTGTGTAATACCCACCCCCTGAATGTGGGGGGTGGTGGTGACTTGCTTCTAACCAATAAAATACAAAAAAGGTGCTAAGATGTCCCTTCGGTGATCACATCACCTACAATTGTGACTTTTGTCTTGCTAGCAGAATCTCTCCCTACTGAATTTGATGAGCAAGTTGCCCTGATGGGGAGGCCTGTCGGGTAAGGAGCTGAGGGTCGCCTCTGGCCCAGAGCCAGCTAGGACCTGGGGCCCTCAGTCCAATAGCCTTGAGGGACTGAATCCTGCCAACAACTGCATAAATGAACTCAAACATGGATCCTTCCCCCAGCTGAGCTTTCAGATGGGACCTAATCCTGGGAATACCTTGAGTGTAGCATCATGAGAGTCTCGGAAGCAGAGAGCTCAAGTTAAGCCATGCCCAGATTTCTGACCCACAGGCACTGTGAGATAACAAACAGGTGTTATGCGTCTATATTTGTGGTAATTAGCTACACGGCAAGAGCTGGCTAACCCAGTGAGCAAATATATTTTTGCTTAAAATGCACAAACATGTAAATATATACATATGTCCACATATAAATTTGTGTATGTGTAGAAAAATTTTAGACAAATAAGAAACTCTTAATAGGTTAACTCTTCAGAGAAAGAGACATATTCAGGAGGAGAGAAGGAAGATTTCACTTTACTTGCCTAGCCTTTTGTATTACTTTAGTTTTGCTGTCAGTTTGTGATTTATTTTCATAAATTAAAAAAAAAACTTACTAAATGTACAATATATTTCAGACCAATTTTGTTACAAATAACATAACAATCTGCTCTGGAAAATACTATAATTTTTAGAACTACAATCTTGTCTTTCTAACCAGGATATGAGTATTTAAGCCAACAAAACATGAATCCACTAGTTCTGATGCATTAGCTTTTCAAGACAGGGATCTCGAGAGGTTAGCCTTGCTGATTTCACAGGTGGATGGGGCAGGACCTTCTTAAAGGACCCAAACTGAGTTAGGGAGGCGGTGCTGTGGTTCACCCCTTGCTTTTTCAGATGATGCTTTTTTGACCTCTACACTTCTAGCTAAGGGCAGGCAATGGAAACTGAGTGTCCACAGAGCCAAGTCTGGACTAGGAGGGGACACCAACTCAGCATCTGCCACCTGGCTCAAAGTAGAATGTCCAGGACTAGGAACTCAGGGTAACTGGGGCCATTACTATCTTTTCCTTTAGACCATTAGGCCCAATAAAGAAATAAGTATTCTCCCTTAAAAAAATACCTGGTATTTAAAATGGCTTATTTATTTGAAATATACAAGTAGGCTGGTAAGGGGTTAAAACAGGTTAAACTACTGAACCTAACACAGTGCCTAACATTTAAAACAGAACCTGGCAAAACACACATGTAAAACGATAAGATGAACAAAGGAATGAACAAGGGTTAAACTAGTTCAGCTACCAGTACTCAAAAATTACCAAGAAAAATCAGGTGGAGAAAACATTCACAACAAATTCAGTCCATGTGACAAGAAGAAAATAGAGTGGTGGGAGTCTGGAGGTTGATCATTACCCTTTACCAGCTGTGTTATATCTGCTGGAATCAAGAGGTCTATAGAAAAGCACGTTTTTTTTCTTATAACATTTTCAAATTGTTAAATGGAACCATTCCTATCAATTATTCTTTGACCTCAAACAAGAATGTCTTCCGTGCTTCCTTCCTTCCTTAGATTTCTCAAACCTCCCTCCATCTTTGGTCTATTTCTGAAGTCTAACACAGACGGGCTTCAGCAGTACACTTGGCTGGCTAGTGCTACCAGGTATTGTAACCAGATCTTCCCCATCTAGAAAATTCCTGAATTTGGAATCTCCTGAGGGTGGGAAACAACATAATTCCCTATTCTGTCATATAAATTTATTAGTCTGTGCTCAGGATTAACTTTGGAAAAATAAATGCATAAAGGAGCTCACAAATATAACCAAATATTATAAGTTCGTCAATTTTTACTTACCTATATGGTTTTAAAAGTAAAAAATATAGTAAAAGACACAAAACTGCAACAAATATGGAGAGTTTGAAGGCAGGAAGATAATGGAACTAGCAGAGAAGAGGGACTTACCTGACCATCAGTAGAAACCAATAAGGTATGTGAGGTCAGTCTGTCTGTCTGTCTGTCTCTGTCTCAAAAATGGGGATAGAAGGGATGGTTTGTAGGGATTTGTATAGGAAAGACAAATTTTAAATCTAAATTCAGATAGATATTATAGATTAACTCTAAGATCTCTGAGAATGTTACCTATGTTGTTTTGGTAAATTCAGTAATACTGGTAGTGAGTTTTCTACAGTGTGTGACAAATTTATATCAGTGCGTTATTACACTAAACATAGCAGGAATTGCCTGAAAGGATTTTAACTTGCAAAGTAATCGCATAGCAACAGAGAACAGGTCCATTTTGGATTACAAAATTCTGGAGAACCAGGCACAATAAAGAATGATTCTGGCCGAGCACAGTGGCTCATGTCTATAATCCTAGCACTCTGCGAGGGAGAGATGGGAGGATCGCTTGAGCTCAGGAGTTCAAGACCAGCCTGAGCAAGAGTGAGACTCTGTCTCTACCAAAAACCGAAAAATTTAGCTGGGCGTGTGGTGCGTGCCTGTAGTCCCAGCTACCCAGGAGGCTGAGACAGAGGATCGCTTAAGCCCAGGAGTTTGAGGCTGCAGTGAGCTATGATGACGCCACTACACTCTAGCCAGGGCAACAGAGCAAGACTCTGTTTAAAAAAAAAAAAAAAAAGGAATGATTCTGAGTGACAACACTGCCAGGAAGAGGCAATCCTGGTGTTTGGCTGCCTGGGCTCCTCAAACACACGGCACATCCCAATGCATTTGCTCTTTTCAGCAGTATTTTCAGAAAACGATGGGCTGACATTTGTAAACATGTTGCTGGGTGGAAAGATGCCCAAGCACAAAGCAAGCTGTAAAAATCCACGCAGTATCTTTGACTGGAATAAACTGCCAGACCTCAACAAATAAAAGCAGGGCCCCCAAGGAACCACAGCAATGCCCTTCTAAATCCTGAGCTAGGAGAAAGACATTGGCTGTAAAGCATAACTGCGTGCAGCTAAGGTGACAAGACACACTGCTCATTATGGGCAAGGACACACAGACTGTCATGGGGCACGCTGTCATTCCTCATGATGCTGCAGCCACTGAACTGCTTTGTTCCTCCTTCTCTGACTCTGTTCCCCAGAAGCAAAGCAACCTGTTGGGTCGATGTTCTCTGGAGAGTCTTCCCTGAATGTCCAGGTGGGTACAAAGGTGCTGCTTGGGCATCCCATAAACACTGCACACACACAATATGCTGACTTTTCTGTGTCTGAGTCTGACTTGTGTTCCGTGAGCAATTCAAGGTGAAGCCCTGGATTATTTGCTTTTCTATCTCTAGCAGAGCCCCTGGCTCCTTGCTGAAACCCATAAAGCATGAGCTGAGCTCCCACTGAAGTAAGTGTCCCTTCGACAGAAGCGGGGGCCGGTAATGAGCTCCCACATTCCTGGTCTCATTGTAGCCCTGCTTGCTTGCTGATGCCATGTCTGCTTCAGAGGTTTGCAATTGTACCCTGAATTTATTATACAAATAGAAAATAAATGACGACAGGCACAGTCACACTTCACCTTGTCAGGGCTGTGGAAAATAACTCTAAAATGTTACTTTTGTTAAAATTCTAGGATAAAATTGTGATTATAAATTTAAGTCATCATTATTTATTTGAAATGTACCTCCACTAGTTAAAAGGTATCGCTGTTCATCTCAATACATAGACAGTAAGAAGGAAGGGAGGGAAGGAGGGAGGCATGGAGGGAGGGAGACAGGAGGGAGGAAGGAAGGAGAGTTAAGTCATGAAATTTCCTACTTCTGACAAAAGAACACTGGTTTTGAGTCACATAACTGCACCCTGCCACTTCGTAGCTATCTAACTGTGAGCTACTTGCTCAGGATTTCTGAGGTTTAGTTTCCTCATAATAAAATTGAAATAATCCCCATATCAAAGAGTTGTGGCGAAGATTCTGTGAAATGATTCCTTTAAGATGACCGACATGAAGATCTCCAAGGATCAATTCCGGGTCCCTTTCTCTCTCTCCTCACTAGTCCCACTGCCTTTTTCTGTTCTGCCCTGGCTGGTCAGGCGGGGATGCAGTGAACATCCAGAGAACAGCAAGATGAAATATTCCATCTGAGTTTTCCGCAATGGTGCAAGCAAAATAAACACCCTGCAAATCAAAGACTTGGTTGTCTTTTTGCCACAGAGCAGTACAGGTCTGGAGCCCTGTGCCTGGAAGGCAGAAAATGTCTTCCCTCTGCTGGGCCCTCCTTTACTCTCATAAGAAAATCTCTGCATAAAAGAAAACAAAATTCTACAAACCAAAAGGAAAGCTGTGGACGAGGGAGTGGGTTGCCGCGGACTCTGTAGAGGACAGATTTAAACAATCTCCGTGCTGGCTAAGACAGGTCAATCTTCCCCCCTGAAACCTTCATGAGTGACTAACCATCAAAAGCCAGAATGTTTTCATTGGATTTGTACACCTTCCTCCTGCCGTTCCCCCCACAAAAATTCACAGCCCAAGTCTCCAATGATACTTGGACAGAAACATTCTCTTTCCACATCCTCACAGTAGAGATTTCAAAGCATCTACACCTGCATTTTTGCTAATAATACCCAAGTGTCTCTGATCTGCATTCCTCCCAAGTTTCCCAGCTTGCAAGGTGTCACTATTAATGCATTTATTTTCAATGGCTCAAACCAATGCCCCACCAATCTCACATACTCTTGGGAGCCCAGCACCTGCCCCCAAATTTCTGTGGATTCCTAGCAGGTTGACATTCTCTGTCATTGGTAGACTTTGCTTGTCGGACCCACTGAACTCTCAGGCTTACTTGTGTTTCATCCCCTGTAGGGATAACACAGGTGAGGCAACATAAGGCCTGCAGGGGCAAATGCAGGGGCAAATGTAGACTAGGTCAGAGGGAACAAAATCTCAAGAAATCCAACATCCCTAGCACTTCCCCTGTTTTGAACATGTGTAATTGACAGTCTGCTCACTGGGCCCCTCAGGGCACATGCCACAGCTCCTGCCCTGGCACTGCATGCAAACACAATGCTAGCTGTGCCTCCCCCAACCAACCCTAGCACCCAGCATCTCCCCGGTGGATCCCAGGTCTTCTCCCACCTTCACCTCCTGCCCCACTCAACCATCTCCGCTAGTTCCAGACAACCCCATGCCCATCTGGTTCTCTCCCCTCGCACATGAAAGAGGGGGCAAGCTTAGCTGGGACAAGCCAGGTAGGAGCAGGGGACCCAAGATTTCCCTTCTCCCCTTTCCAAATAAAGATGAGGGTGCTAAAGTTAAAAAAAAAAAAAAACTAACTAACTAACTCTACTAACTCTAACATGGAAACCATTAGAGTTGCAATTTCCCAGAGTAGACTCTAATGCATGCAGCAGTCTTTTATGAGGGTGTCAGGGAACGTGGCAAACAGAGGTTACCAATAGCAAAGCTCAGTAACATCAGGCATTGCTGTCTTATCTGCCTTGGTCTCACCTCAGGGACCACCTCCTTGGCTGGCCTCAGTCCTCCACTCCAGACGTCATGTCGCCAAAGCCCAGCATTCTCCTCATATCTCACCCCTCTTCTATTCCCCAGAACTCACAAAATTCCTCCGATTTCATTTTGCAGAGTAGTTTGAGCTTATCTCTGTTCTGAAGCATCCTTACAGACAACCCAACAGGGAACAGAGGTGGGCCAGGGTCTACACACTTCACACTCCAGAAAAGCCCAGCAAAGGTATTTTCCCAAATAAAGAGTTAAAACAAATCCAACCCTTCCCCTGAATGAAGAAAGAAAAAAAAGCAATCATTTCTTTTTTTTTTCATATAGCAAGGCTTTTTTTTTTCTGCTGCACTAATTGGCATTGTATGCTAGTAATGTAAATTAACAATGTCAAATGCATACAAGTGCAAATTATGGGCTACATCATAGTCAGTTTTAATTCTTGAAATTTGGACAAAGAATTCACATCACTCGAACTTCATAGCAGAATTCTGCTCTCCTATTAATCTTGCCCTTGAGTATATTACAAAAACACAGCGGAGTAGATGAGAGGGAGAACAGAAGAAATGAAATGATTTGAAGTCAAATACCCCAGATAGACGCTCTCACTTCCCATGGGTTTCCCACAGAACTTAAGAACAAGAGGAAAACAAAACAGAGACACCATTATACATTATAAAAAAGAACTTGAATTTAGTTTTCCTCATCTATTATCCAGCACTCGAGTTGGTAGAAATGGTCAAATAGTTTAATTCAAGTAAGACTGGCCACGAACAAAATTCTATACGAAAGGCATTGTTACTCAGCACTTTTGTAGATTGGCAAATTGCTAAGGTTATAGGAAGAGGGCCTAGAATGACATGCAGAAACTTCATGGAAACAGATTATTTTTCACTTAGGTCTCCAGTTCCATCCAAGTTGCTGCAAAAGAGATTATTCCACTTCTTTTTATGGCTAAGTAGTACTCCATGGCATACATATACCACATTTTATTAATCAACTCATGTATTGATAGGCACTTGGGTTGATTCCACATCTTTGCAATTGTGAATTGTGCTGTGACAAACATTCGAGTACAGGTGTCTTTTTGATGAAACAACTTCTTTTTCTTTGGGTAGATACACAGTGGTGGGATTGTTGGATTGAATGGCAGGGCTACATTTATTTCTTTCAGGGATCTCCATACTTTTTTCATAAAGGTTGTACTAACTAACCTTTGCAGTCCCACCAACAGGAATTGTATAATCACTTCTTTCTCTCTGCATCCACGCCAGCATATATTGTTTTTTGACTTTTTAACAATAGCCATTCTGACAGGGTAATACCACCTTAGGGTGGTATCTTATTGTGGTTTTAATTTGCATTTCCCTGATGATTAGTGATGTTGAACATTTTTCCATATGTTTATTGGCCATTTGTCTATCTTCTTTTGAAAACTTCCGTTCATGTCTTTTGCCCACATTTTAATGGGGTTGTTCATTTTTTTTCTTGCTGATTTGTTCGAGTTCTTCATAGATTCTGGATATTAGCCCTTGATCAGATACACAGCTTCCGAATATTTTCTCCCGTTCTGTAGGATGTCCATTAACTCAGTTGATTATTTCCTTTGCTGAGCAAAAGCTCTTTATTTCAATAATTATTTCACCATGGTGTCTGTTTTGAACCCACTAGCTCATGGCACCTGTGTGAAAAATTCCACCCACCTTATCTAAGACTGGCTGGGGGTCAGAATGGAGGAATCAGGAACCGGTACCATGAGAGATACGAGGGAGATTCACAGACTCTTTCATAGCCTGCTGTGATCTTTAGAATACTTCTCTATGCAAGAAGCAGCCTACACCTACCACCATCTCTTTCCTTTATTTTTTACATTCTTGAATCCTTGGATCCTGCAAGTTCTGAAAAATAGGAAGTTATGTTAGTTTGCTAGCGTAGTCGTAACAAAATACCACTCTCTGTGTGGCTTAAACAACAGAAACGTATTTTCTTCCAGCTCTGGAGGCTGGAAGTTCAAGATCAAGGTGTTGCAGCATTTGTTTCTTCTGAGGCCTTTCTCCTGGGCTTGTAGACGGTCATCTTCTCCCTGTGCCTGCTCATGGCCTCTTCTCCATGTACATGCATCCCTGTGTCTCCATGTGTGTCCAAATTTATTCTTACAAAATCACCAGTCATATTGGATTAGGGCCCACCCTAAGGACCTCATTTTAACTTTAACTTAATCACCTCTTTAAAGATCCTATCTCCAAATACAGTCACATTCTGAGGTACTGGGGGTTAGGGCTTCAACACATGAATTTTGGAGGACAATTCAGCCCATAACAATGGTCAAGGTGATTGACCATTCACTGATGATTCACTGATGGGACTGAGCTTTTCTCCACCTGACACCACTTCCATTCACACTTGCCGCATGCACTTAAACAATAGGAATCACACATGGGCTAAATAGAAGTCTTCTCCTATGGCATATGATGACTCTTTTATATATTTATTAGCTTTCAATTTCGTAAGTTAATTTAAGAGGAAAAGGAAGTTGCTCTAATTCAAAGCATACTAGATTTGTTAAAATAAATTCTATTCTTCCACCTGAATTCAACATGTTTTAAGGCATAACATGAGCATTCCTAATTGCCCAGGGAAGAGGTTTAGATTATATCTACAGTTACAATTCAATTGAACAACTTTTACTATTTATTGAATACCTACTATTTCCCAGGCATTATTGAGCCCTTTGGCACAAAGTTAAGTAGGTCTTAGTGCTCACTGAGAAATTAGCTCATAACCTAATCAGTAAAGACACATACATAAAGAACTATAAGTCCATATGATAAAAACAATTCTATAAAGTACCTTAAATGGAATTTGAAATCTTGAAATTAACAAGGGATTGGCCAACCTTACAGACATTTGCAAAGTTCCAGGCTGGCCATACATGGTCATGTTAATGGTATCTTCCTCCAAACCTGCCTCATCACTAAGAGAATAGTGATTTCTCTTTGTTTGCTTTTGTTGTCCATGTTTGAGGATGCAGTAAGGACCCTGGTGAATAACACATTCTTGGAGATTAGGGAGAAACTTTTTTTTTCCATGCAGTGCCCTGAGTGTATCATTAGGGGGGGAATCACAGACTGCCTGTTGAGCACTGGAAACACATCGTAGAGCCCACACATGGAGGACCACTTGGCAGAGGCGGCACACGACTGGGAAATGAGGCACCTGAATTCCTCAAATCCAATTGAGGGTACCATCACATTCAAAGACTGCCTTTAGCATCAAGTAGTCAAGTTCAAAGTTCAGCCACCTGGACAGTAACGCAACCCATGATGCACGACCAAGAGACAAAGTTCTGCTTTGAGATCTCACCCAGCTTTTGACTCTTTCATTGCTTCTCTTCTCAGCTTGCCTCAGTACTAGGGGCTCATACCCTCCTCTGCCCCAAGGCCATCCCACAGTAGCCCACATTCTGACCCTCCTCCCTGGGGAAAAGCCTATATTTCTGGAGTTCTTTCTATTTTCCCATAGATGTCCCGAATGGTGAAATAGAATTTAGGGGCACAGCCATATGCCCGCCCTGGGATGGTTCACTTAATGTCTTAAAGCCTCAGTCTCTTCACCTATAAAACAGGACTAATTCCTTCTACTCCACAGGGTTGTTATGGGGGCAAAGAGTAAAACAGATAGGGATGTGGTTTGTAATCTGTAAAACATCATAATAGCAGCAGCAGCAGCTAACATTCATCGAAAGCTGATTGCAGGCAAGGCACTATTCTAAGCACTGTGTATGTATTAGCTCTAAAGAACTCATAGTTCTTTAAAGAACCATTCTAATGAACCAGGAGGTGGGTGCTGTTATTAAGCTCCTTGTTCAGATGGAAAATCACTAATAGATTAAGTAACTTGTCTATGGCCACATTGACAGAAATAGGCAGAGCAGAGATTTGAACCCCAGGCAGACTGGTTCTAGAGCCCTTGCTATTTCCTACAACGTTATACTGGGCATTCTAAACAGGCTGCACTGTGTCCCACATCTTGGCACTAGTTGTCACATATTAATGCTTTTATGCAATTTGGTAAACAAATTCATCCAGTAGTTCATTACTCCTCATATGTAAAAGGAGTGCATGTTTACAGAAATTATCTTAAAATACTACTTTATTCAACCAAGTAATTCTAGTGATGATATAACAGGTACTAAGAGATGATGAACGTAATTTTGGGCAGATGGTGGGTAAAAGAGGGGGTTGTTGGGTCTTGAAATGCCCCTTAAAATAGCCTGTATTTGACTCAGTGTAAAGCCCCCAAAGGAGGAAATCTCCAAAAAGACCGGTTGTCATGGACTGAATTGCATCCCCTCAAAGAACGATACGCTGAGGTCCTAACCCCGGTATCTCGTGTATGACCGTATTTGGAGATAGGGCCTTTTCAGAGGTAACTAAGTTGAAATGAGGTCATCAGGGCGGGCCCTAATCCAGTATGACCGAGGTCCTTATAACAAGAAGAAATCTGGGCACAGACAAACACACAGAGGGAAGCGGATGTGAGGACGTGCGGAGCAGACGGACACCCACAAGCCACGGCGGGAGGCCTGGGGCAGATCCTTTCCTCACAGCCCCGAGAGGAAACCGGCTCTGCCGACACCCTGATCTCTGACTTTCAGCCTCCAGAACTGTGAGAAGATGCATTTCTGTTGTTGAAGGCACCGGGTCTGGGACATTTTGTTACTGCAGCCCTAGCAGACTAACACACCGGTCCCGAGAATACGGTGTCCTTGGGCACCAGGCGTCAGAGAAAGCAAAAGAAAGAATGAAGGAGGGTGGTCCTGCATCTTTACCTTCACTTACATCATTCCATTTACTCTTCCCAACCAGCCAGCGGTTAAGTATTAGAATATTGCCCCACCCACACGTGACTTCCTAAAATACTTCTTTCAGCATGTTGCCCACCTGCCCGAACGCCTCTGCAGCTCCCCAACTGCCTCGAGGGAAAAGTTCAAGTTTCTCCCAAGTGGTCCTGAAGACATCTTGTAATTTTCAAGCCAGAAGACAAACATTCTATCACAGCAGCACACATCCACATAATTGTGATAAAGAAAACCTGGGAAGTCATCTCCCAGAACAAAGAGGAATTTCTTCACCTACATATATCACCTGTGCTGCTACTGGTAGCCAAAGGACGAGAAGCAAGATTTTCTGCACAGGAGACTTTCTTGACTCTCAAGTGAGTAACAGATGTATGCGCCTGGGAACCAAAGATTCCGAACCTCTGGAGCTGCAAAACCTGAGCCCCATCCCTCTTTCCACTGGCCAGAGAGCCATCCTCTCCACTGGGGCACTTGCTTCTCACTGCCAGGAGTCCACTCCAGGGTGAATACTGAATGCCACAGTGCAGTAATTAGTTAAACTGCATTTCCTTTCCTGCTGGTGCATAGTGTTCAAATGGTATTTCTCTCTAAGGAATCCGGAGAGTTCCTTAGAGTAGCAGTCCCCAACCTTTTTGGCACCAGGGACTGTTTTCATGGAAGACAATTTTACCATGGACAGGGGAAGCAGACGATGGTTTTAGGACGATTCAAGTGCATTACATTTATTGTGCACTTTGTTTCTATTAATATTACATTATAATATATGATGAAATGATTATACAACTCACTATAGGTTGGGGACTCCTGCCTCAGAGGCATCATCTATCTCAACACTTCCTTTACAAGAGCTGAAGGGTGTTAGGAGCTGAAGGGTGTTATCAGCCGGGGTTTGGGAGATCAAATCACTTTCACAAGAAGAGAAGGCAAAGAGTACCTTTCCAGCCAGTCCTGATGACTGCTCCAATCATTACAGCAAATTAAGAGCCTTCTTCCCAGACCTCCTGTTTCTAAGCCTGCCAGTCTCTGAGTGTCTCAGTCTTGGTGGGCATAACAACTCAGTTGGTTTTTCTGCCTAAAGTCTGGAGAAGCCAACCAGAAGGCAGCATCTGGAGTCAGCCCCACTGTCCTGAGATGGGAAAGCCCCCGTCAATCCAGCTGTGGTTAAAGGGTTCTCCTTTAACCACAGCTTGTGGACATGACCCATGTCACTGGCTTTTCGTGTGAGTTCCTTACTTGACCTTTTCCTGCTGGAACTGTAGATCCCATCTTAATTGCTAGAGGACTATCAATCTGCCCTGTCTTTGCCATCCATCTAACCCTGAGCAGCCACATCTTATCTCTGTACACTCATCAATCTAATCAGTAAACATTTCTCCCAAACTCCTGCTACCACCGAATTAGACCTCAAGGGTGAAAGCGCTAACATACAACCCCGTCTTTAACCCACCTTGGGCAGTACTATTTGGACCATCCTCCTTGCTAACTGGTTTGCCAGCCTGCCTGCACACTGAAACTACTCAGGGAGACTGCAAAGTTGCCCATGCCCAGGCCGCACCCTAGACCAATTATATCAGAATTTCCAGGAGTAGGACCCAAGCCTCAATACTTTTTAAAAGTCCCCAGGTGATCTAATGTGCAGTCGAGTCTGAGAACTGCGCCAGCCCCTTCCCCTGCTGAACCTCATTTTCTCGCTGGCACAGCAGCACTGAGGCCCCAGCCTGGCCCAAGGCTGCATCTAAGTAGGTAACACCACCACCAGAAAACAATCTGGAAGCGAGAGAATGAAGATAAAGTGGTCCCCAGATGCCTTAGGAGGTGTGATGATTCAAAGGGCTGATATCAGAAGGGAAATTGCCAATTGTCGGGCATTTACCACTGTGTTTTTGAAAGTGGGTCAGAGCTTTGTTATATGCAAAAAACGCCTTATGAGTGAATCATAATCGGCAATCACAAAACCCATCATAAACTTAAGGAATCCAAACCACTAATAATTAATGTTGGAAATCAGAATAAACCTCCCTCACAGCCCAGATCGCTAGCACGGGTTTCATGACACTCGGAGACAGGTCATTTCTCCTGAAATGACACAAGTGCATTGAGTAACTACATATAATGTTACTAATCTGCAATGCGGGTGTTCAGTTCTGGAAGGCAGATCCTGGGTGGGAGGTTGAATGAGCTGGCCTTTAAGGTCTTGTTTAGTTCTGACAAGTCTTTGATTGCCAGTGACAAGCCCTCAGGGTTCTAAAGAATGGTAGAGGAAATGATCTGCTGTTTGCCTGGGCCACTGTTCTGCTCCAGGGAGCTAAACCAAGCCAGGGGAACAGAGCGCCCTACTGTTTGGACAATGTCACACACAGGTTGCATTTGGCACAACTGCAAGACCTGAGCTAACTAGAGACAATCTTGCTGGCTCCAGAAAGCCAGGGGTGTGACTCAAAGTGACAGCCAGGAGGACTGTGTGGGTGAGAGGGGCCCCTGCACCCTGCAGGGAATGAGAGGCTTCTCTGCCTTATTTACTGGCTCCCCAGAAAGCCAGCAATGAAGCCTGCAGGATGACAGTGGAACTGTTTACTTCATTCTGGATCACCTTCATCCAGAAGGCCAGATTCTCTCAGGGATCTTGTCACTACCCACTATCCAACTGTTTAGTGCCTCTCTCCAGCTGCAGGGCATCTCTAAGGATTGTTTTTCTTAGCATGCAGCTTGGGAACGTGGTCATGACATTGTTACTCATCAAGGTCCCCTAGTGAGAACCAGCCTCACTGGGGGTCACCAACGGGGAAGGGATAACGGGTTTTCGCACTCACTCTGCAATCAGAGCAAACAATGTAATAGCTGGGGACAGGCATTTACAAAAAAAAATTTTTTTAAAAAGAAAAGCAGAATGAACACCTAATATCATTCAGCTACTTAGAAAGGGAAGATCTGGAAACCTGAGTTCACCGGGACTAACAGCAAATTAATTAAAAATCACTTTCATGTTGGTTGGCAGGAGCCTGATGCCAAGGCCAAAGTCAGACATCAGATCCCCATGCTGCCTGGCCAGCGCCACGCGGGGAGATCAAACTCTGTGAACACAAACTGCTCCCTATACCCTGATCCAATGGTCCCCGAATGTCTCATTAATAAGAGGAACAGATGGGGAAACTGGCTAACTGTGCTGCTCAAAAGTGGGTCAGCATTCACCCAAATATGGTCCCCAGTGAAAAGGAGGTGAATTGCCTTCATTTCCCACCATGCTTCTCACACTCTGCTTTGTGCGGTTGGCCATCTGCCTTCTTCCTGATGCTCCGTTCTACCTCTGTGGTCACCAGGAAAAGCAAGGCTGGAAGGCTGAGCATCCCTAAAACCCAACTCACCCTATACCAGAGGTTTCCAAACTGTGCTCCAAAAAGGACCCTCAAAGGCCGATTCAGGGAGACCCTCTAGGCTTCAGTGAGGTGCAGAGTTGCTCAATGGAGAGCTGGCCTTTGGCATGAGATAATTTCTGACTACTTGGGACTGCCCCACTCATTATAGGACATTTTGCAACTCTAGCCCCCGCCCCTGAAATGCCAGCGGAGCTGTGCAGTCATTTAAAAAAGTCTAACTATGCCCTCATTCCTTTCTGAATGACCCGGGATGAGGATGACAACAATGTCCCTGGTAGACAACACCTGGAAAAGCACCCCTGCCCTTATATGTCTTATTTGTAAATGCATTCTGCTAAACTTCCTTCAAACAACTGTTATCAGTTTATGAAACGACTGTAGGTCAACCATGGCCCCACAGGAAGCCAGAAACCCCATGACAGAGCTGACCCAAGTGTTCCCATTAGGCAGCTGCGCCAGAGCCCTGTACGGCTTCAAAATATGGCAGCTGCTATCATTGCTCCAGTGATTTGGAACGTACTACCCTCTGAAGCAAGCCGATGTCATCCCTGGGCCATTTGTCAGAAAGTTCCACTTTATGTTGCATGGAAATTTATCTCCCCATGACTTCCACCTGCTGGACTTGAGTCTGACCTCTAAAGGCCACAAAAAAAGAGTTGTTTCCTCTTCCATAGAGCTGCCCTTTAAATGTTTGAAGAAAGCTGCCCTATCCCCTCCCCAGTTTAGCAAGCAGCCTGCTCCAACTCTTAAAGTTTTACCATTTTTAGATCACTTAACTGTGTCTCACTCACTTTACCTGTGTTATCTTTAATTTTCACAAAACCTCACCAGGTCAGCATATTATCCCCATTTGATGGAGGAAGCTAAGCAGTCAACACAAGTCTACCCCAGAAGTCACGGGCACAGCCTATATTTACCTGTTTCCAAGTTCATGTTTCTTTCATTACTTACCAGTGGTTCCCATACCTAACTCCCAGAATCAGCTGGGCAGGTTCATCTCAAAATGGAAATACTACACACAGGTCCTAAAACAGATGATATGAATCAGAACAGGTTGATTCTGAGAAAATGGATCCGGAGATCAATATTTAAAAACTGCTGCCTCATGATATTTAATGTTCTCAGTTTCCTGCTTCTCTTTTTCGGGGGAATAAAAATCAAGACTCTTCCTGCGATATGTACGCCAAAGGTGGCCTGACCAGTACACTTCCAAGTAGATCCACTGCCTCCCTTACACATGGAACCTGAGACGCCACCAGTCACCCAGACAAGTGGGAAAATCCCCACCCGTGCACACAACTACCCCCTCTCTTGCCAGTGTTGGGGATTCAACATGGCCACTCACCTCTAATTCTGTCCCTCTGGCGTCTCCCCCCTCCCCCATACTAGTCTCCGCGAAGTGCATCTCTTGAAGGCAATTAAAATTGCACAGTGCCCTGATTTCAATCCTCCTATAACCATGCTGAATATTTTCCACTTAAAAAAATTAAGTTTTAATTAAGTTTTTTCATCAAAACACCAGTCCTGCTGATAATGTCAGGAAGGTTGGAGAAAGTAATTACGTGCACAATCTGTTTTTGACACACTTCATTCTCCAGTGGGACACTTCTTCTGTCTCCTTTACTTCATTACAAATCCCCTGTTGCCATGGGAAGCCTGGCTTTCTTCTCTATTTACCACAATAGACAAAGAACCAGGTTTCCCTCTTAGGTACACAGCGGCACTACCTGTGCAATGAATGAACTTGGTTAGGCATTCAGGTTACACATTCTACCATTTCCCTTTGTTTTGATCATCTACTGGTGCAGACACAAGGGTCGGCCCAGAGTTACTAGAGGGCACGTGGCAGAGTCCACCATCCACTCTCCTCGCCTCCTGTCCCAGTCTAATATACTTAGCCACAACACGAAGACAAAAAATATGCTAAACTCTCTGATTTCCTGAAGGTGGACTTGATAAAGACGGTATGCAATTATCAACAGAACAAAAATTGTTTCTGTTTGGCATTGGGCAAACCAACACCCATATTTTCCATACTTGGCTCTAATTTCTTGTGTTAATTTCCTACGGCTGCCATAACAAATCATCACAAACTGGGTGACTTAAAACAACAGGAATTTATTCTCTCATGGTTCTAGAGGCCAGAAGTCTGGAATGGAGCTGTCAACAGGGTCACACTCCCTCTGAAGGCTGTAGGGAGGCTTCTGGTGGCTCCTGCCACTCTTTGGTTTATAGACACATAACTCCAATTTCTGCCTCTGCATCTTCACGTGGCCTCCTTCCCTTTGCTTCTGTGTCCTCTCCTTTTCTTATAAAAACACTAGTCATTGAATTTAGGGCTCACTTTAAATGCAGGATTTCAACTTGCATTTCATCCTTAAGCAATTACATCTACAAAGATCTTACTTCCACATAAGGTGACATTCTGAGGTTCTACGTGGACATAAATTTTGGAGGAACATTATCCAACCAACCATGCTCCTCCTGATGCAGTCCCTTGGGTAGCCCAGTAGTGAAATGGGAATAATTTGAAGCCACAGCCAGGAACAGAAAGACCAAGATTCTTGTAGTTAATCCACTAAGGGATAAAGGAGAAATACCTCCTAATGGAACCATCTAGGCATGATTTTTCTCTTCACCCACATCTTCAACTTGCATAAAGTAAACTACAAAGAAGAAGTTTTTGAAGACATTTGAACATGTCTACAATCTAAATTTAGAGACATATGATCCAAAATCTGTAGAACAGAACCAGAAAATTGGTATGAATCATTTTATTAGCAAGTAGAATTATTCTTAACTCACGCCAATCACCAAACTGCTATCTCTACTTTTTTTTTTTTTTTTTTGAGATAGGGTCTTGCTGTGTCACCAAGGTTGGAGTACAGTGGCATGATCCAGCTCACTGCAGCCTGGGGTCAATCAATTCTCCTGCCTCAGCCTTCTGAGGAGCTGGGACTCCAGGTCCACACCACTATGCCCAGCTAATTTTTTTTTAGTTTTTGTACAAACAGGGTCTTGCCATGTTGCCCAGGCTGGTCTCGAACTCCTGGCTCAAGCAATCCTCCCTCCTGGTCTTTCAAAGTACTGAGATTACAGGTGTGAGCCACCACACCTGGCCTGTTACCTCTACTTTTTGATCTTGATTTGATAAAACTGATCTTGTATTCTTCCCTGACAATTTGTTTCAGGATTCAAAACAACAGATTTCAAGAAATTGGGGTTCCACCATAATTTGGTCCAAAATTTTCTTTTAACCAATATTTCCTACTGTTCATGACCCTTCACACATCTTCCAGTCCAGTCAACATCAACAACTTAACTTCTACTCAATACAAACTTTCCTGTTTGAACCTGTTTCTTCCAGCTGGAATGCTCATTGATTTCTTGTCCCCACTTTTTACCACATGTGGTGGTTTAAAAACATGTTCTCAAGTCTTTCAATACTGCACCAAATGTGAACTCTAATTCCTCTCCCCCTGCATACAGCCAGGCCTAATGACTCACTTCGAATGCATAGAATGCAGCAGCAGTGATGCTGGATGACTTCTGAGGCTAGGTTATGAAAGGTCATGATTCAATCTCTGCCTGGCAGCCATATGGTAAGGACACATGTAGGTGTTCTGGTCACAGCCTTAGCTCAGGTTACAGCCAACAGCCAGCATCAACTGCCATGTACATGAGCAAGCAAGCTTTCTGATGATTCCAGCCCCTGGCCTTCAAACTACCCTAGCTGACACCAAGTGGTACAGACACGCCAGCTATGCACACCAAGCCTTGTCAAAATTGGAGGCTAATGAGCGAAATAAATGTTGTTTCGAGCCAAACTGTTGAGAGTTTGTTTTGCAATATCTGATAACTGGAGTGCTCTACCTCTAGCCATCTTGACCTTTCTAAAATCCATTCATTTTTTTTTAGGCTACGTAACAAGAGCCTACTTTATGACACCATGCTACACTTCAAATTCAACATGTCCAAAGTAAAATAAAACTCAGCTTTCCTCCCAAATCTTATTTTATCCCAGCTTTCTATCTCAGAGAATGGTACCACCATGCATCCTACTCAGCAAGCTGGAAATCTAGGGGTCATGCCAACACCCTCCCCCACACCATATTCAGTTAATACCAAGTTCTATTGCTTCGGCCTCTTCCACACATCTCTAGAATCCATTTTCTTCATGATGTCCACCTGAGTTACTGTCATCTTTCACCTGGATGCAGCAGTGCCCTGGGTGAACTTGCTGTCACTTCTCTCCAATGGTGCTAGAGCAGTCTTTGAAACCACCAATGTGTTCCCTTCACCTTTACTGCCCAAAGGCCATTAATGGTTTTCCCCTGTTCTTAGGATAAAACTTCAAATTTTTAAAGTGGTTATAAGGTCCTGCATGGCCTGGCTTCTACCTCCCACTCCAGATTTATCTAACTGGTACTCTCCCTTGTTCCCTGGGCTCCAGGGCCATCACCCATGTCTATTCTTTCATTTTCTCTGTGCTCTCTTGCACCATAAGAGGACTGGCATGAGCTACCGCCTCTGCCTGCAATACAGTCTGCACCCCATCTGCTATGGTTTGAATGTGTTTCCCAAAAATCATGTCCTAGGAACTTAATCCCCAATGCAACCATGTTGAGAGGTAGGACCTTTAAAGGTGATCAGGTCACAAGGTCTCTGCTCTCATGAATGGATTCATGTTGTTACTAAAAGAGTGAGTGAGTTTGTTGTACAAGTGACTTTGGCCCTTTCTTGCTGTTTCTTGTGCACGTGCTCTCTTGCCCTTACCACCTTCTGCCATGATATGTTGTAGCAAGAAGCCTCATGCAAGATGTGGCCCCTCAACCTTGGGCTTTCCAGCCTCCAGAGCTATATGAAGTAAATGTTTATTCTTTATAAGTTACCTAGTCTCAGGTATTGTTATAAGCAGCATAAAACGGACTAAGACAGAAAACTGGTACCAAGAAGTGAGTCTGCTGCTATAACAAATACCTGAAAATGTGGAAGTGGTTTTGGAATTGGATAATGGAAGAATTTGGGGAAAGCCTAGATTGCCATGAATGGAGCATTGAGGGTGATTCTGGTGAGGGCTCTGAAGAAGAGAAGAGCTGTAGGGAAAGTCCAGAGCCTCGTACAGATGACTTAAGTGGTCATGATCAGAATGCTGGTAGAAACATGGACAGTAAAGGCCATTCTGATGAGGGCTCAGATGAAACTGAGGAATGTATTGGAAACTGCAGTGAAGGCCCTCCTTGTTATACGTTGCTGAGAACTTGGCATAAGTGTGTTCATGTCCTAGGACTTTGTGGAAGGCAAAACTTAAGAGCAAAGAACTAGGACACCTGGCAGTAGAAATATCTAAGCAGCAAAGTGTTCAAGGTGCTGTAAGGCTTCTTTTGGTCATTTGCAGTAAAATGAGAGAATAGGGAAAAAATGGAAAGACAGAGTTTATAATTAAAAGGGAAGTAGAAAGTAAAAACTTTTGAAAATTTTCAGCCTGGTCACGTAAAGAAGGAAAAAGTGTGTTTGGGATAGAATGCCAAGCGAATGGCCAAGCAACCATTTGTTAAAGAGATTAATATGGCTAGAAAGGAGCCAAGACAATGGGAGAATGATTCCCAAAGGCATTGCAGAGATCTTCCATGCAAGTTAGGACCTTGAGGACAAGGTTTCCGGAAAGGTGCCCATGGGACCTCAAGGGACTCCTGTGCCACTTTGGGACACTGCTTCCTGGATTCTGGTGCAATGCTCCTCAGCTGCCCCAGCCACAGCTCAACGGGGCCCAGTGAGGCTCAACTGGTCACTCCATAAGGTATGAGCCATAAACTTTGGTGTCCATGTAGAGCTAATTCTGCAGGTATGCAGAATGTTAAGAGCTGTGGGCTCAAGGTGTCCTCAACCTAGGTTTCAAAGGATGTTGTGAACATCCTGGGGGCACAGGTAGAGACTTGACATAGGGGCAAAGGTACCACAGGCAGGGTCCCCACTAAGGCAATGCCTAGTAGAGCCAGGAGACAGACCCAGAACTGTAGCACTAGCTACACTAGCATGCAACTCCAGCCTGGGAAAGCTGCAGGCATGAGACTTCAACCCCTGAGATCCGCCGGGTATACTGAGCCAAGCAAAGCTACAGAGGCAGGGTTGCCTCAGTCCTTGGGGGCCCAACTCCTACTCAGTGTGCCCAGGGACATAGAAACAAAGATTTATTCTACAACTTTAAGACTTTATGTCATTTTTCCTTACTTGGGACTAGTTACCCCTTTCCTCTTGCTTATTTCTCTCTTTTGGAATGGGAATAGCTATCCTATGCCTGTACCAATATTGTATTTTGAAAGTAGATAAACCTTAATTTCACAGCCTCACAGCTAGAGGGGAATTGGCCTCAGGATGAATTGTGCCTTGAGTTCCACCTATGTCTGATTTAGATGAAACTTTGAACTTTTGAGTTAATGCTAAAATGAGTTAAGACTTTTAGGGAAATTAGAATGGAATGGATGTATTTTGCATGTGAGAAGGACATGAATTTGGAGGGCCAGGAGCAGAATGCTATGGTTTGAATGTGTCCCCCGGAGTTCATATGTTAGAAACTTAATCCCCAATGCAACGGTGTTGGGAGGTGGGACCTTAAAGGGGTGATAAGGTCACGAGAGTTCTGCCCTCATGAATGGATTGATGTCATTATCACAGGAGTGGGTTTGTATCATGAGGGTGGGCTTGTTACAAAAGTGAATTCAGCCCTCTCTTGCTCTCTTGCTTTTCCACCTTCCACTGGGGGATGATGCAGCAAGAAAGTTCTTGCCAAATGCCAGCTAGTACCTTGACTTCTACTCAATACAAACTTTCCTGTTTGAACCTGTTTCTTCCAGCTGGAATGCTCATTGACTCCAGACTTCCCAGCTTCTAGAACTGTAAGAAATAAATTTCTGTCCTTTATAAATTATCCAGTCTCAGGCATTCTGTTATAACAGCAGAAAATAGAATAAGACACCATCTCTTGCCAAATCAATTGCTCCTTATCCTTCAGTTTTCCCTTAAATATCACTTCTTTGGGGAAGCCCTTTGCTCCCAGAAAAATGAGATTCCTCTATTATACATCACATATAACTCACTATATTTATAATTTTGCATTTACTTGAGTGATCAAAAGATTCATGAATGTCTCTTCTCTTAGACTCAACTTTGGGAGAGCAGGAATGCTGTCCTCTCTGTTCCCAGTTCTTAGCCACACAGTGTGTGCACAATAAATATTCGCTGAGTGAATGAGTCATTTCTCCTCTATCTTTAAATATAGCATAATACTTTGCTCCAAATAGATTTCCAATAAATTATGAATAAATGGATAATGCTACTTCAAATCATTCCAAAGGGTTCTTGCAGAATATAAGACTTAGAAGAGAAAAAGTTGAATCTCCAAGTTTAAAAAATACAATCATCTTTCAACTGTTGATCCATGAGCACATAAACAAGTAGGTTATCCTAAGGCTACGTTAAGGTCCATTGGGAGAAAGGGGTTTTTAAAAACATTCAGCTATAAGAAACAACGGTGATACAGCACCTCTTGTATTTTCCTGGATAGAGCTGGCACCCATTCTACTAAGTGAAGTATCCCAAGAATGGAAAAATAAGCACCACAGGTACTCACAAGCAAATTGGTATTAACGGATCAGCACCTAAATGGACATACAGGAATAACATTTATCAGGCATCGGGCAGATGGTAGGGGGGAGAGGATGGGTACATACATACATAATGAGTGTGAGGCGCACCATCTGGGGGATGGACACACTCGAAGCTCTGACTCCGGCGGGGGGCAGACGGGGGGAAGGCAAAACACATAACCTAAACATTTGTACTCCCATAATATGCTGAAATAAAAAAAAATAGATACAATTTTACAAACTTTTTCTTTAGGGCCTCATAATTTTAGGGTCTTTTTTTTTGCCAGTTATGATTCCCAAACTTTAGTAAGTGAACACTATTGGAAAACAACATGAAACAGAAATGGAAAGAGAGTGGTCTTATAAACCCATGACATTCAGACCAATTTATTATAGTTGTAATTTTTCTCTAATTTTTGAGAGCAAAGGTTTTGTAGACTAAATATAGCAGGAAGCATTACAGCTCTCTAAACACATTATGATCAAATGGTCTGGTCATGAGGTATAACTTGCTCAGGGTTCAGAAATAATTTTCTCAGTGTTGCCAAAGTCTCAATGTAAGTTTGAAATTCTTTGAAGATGAATCCAGTTGTTACTTTGGATTTTTTTGGTTCTTCTGGTTGTCTTTACCTCATATCCCTAAAAGTTCTGTGACTTAGATGCCCCTTACTAATCTGAAGTTGACATTAAAGATTAACATTAAAGATTTTACTAAACACTATCTTTCCTGCATTACTTTTTTGTTATATACATTGCTGAGAGAAAATTAAGATTTCATAATCTAAACAGACCATCAACAGAACTCTAAATAAGGTAGAAATTTGGACTAAAATGTTGGAAAATATTAAACACTGCTCCTTAAAGACATGTTCCGATAGAAGAAAGGTCTAGGAAAGGCTAAGTGAATATTCCCATCGCTCAGAAACCACATCCCAGTTTGCTGAAGCATTCACTGCTTTTGCTTTGACTTTAATTGTTCCCCAAAAGTCATTAATCATGTTGGCAAAATGGGCCATTTTAGAACCGATGACCCAGAATGCCCATAACTTTTCATTCCCAGCTCAAATAGTAAAAGGCCGGTAGTCTCTTACATGCGATCCTACAATAGAAATTAATGGTATTTAACCAACAACCACTCAAATAAAAGGTAAATGGAGGGGAGAGAGGAAGAAATAGAGCTAGAGCAAGACATTTGTCTTCTTCATCCAGGATTCTCCCTCCTTTCCCCTCGTGCACCTCCACGTGGTCTTTGCGAGCCACTGCCCTGCCACCCGCTTCTTACACAAGGGCCCCCGACGTCAGTAAGAGCTTTGCTATGAGTGAGAAATGGGAAAGGATTCCTAAGAATAGTATTAATTAATATCCACCTGAGATTGTGTTCGGCTCTTATTTAAAGGATGGACTTTAAGATTCCTCAATTTACAGGTCTCTCTCTTGCAGCATAAAGAACCCCTTTAGCCATGTGCCCAATCACCTGCCACAACTAAATAAGGCCTCACCTGTGGAAACAAAGAAAGGAATGTTCGACACTGTTGAACATTAAATGTTGTAAATTGGTTTTTGAGGGAAGAAAACATGGACCAGGCTTATATTACGAGAACATTACTCTAAAGACTAGTCTACAAAGAGCTGCAGCGCAGGGCCCTAACTGACCATCAGCAATCTGCCAGGGACTCCTCTGGACGAAAGAGTCCCTCTTCCCAGACCAACTGGGAGGCCACTGCCCTTGATTCCTTCTGATTAACATCAGAGAAATGCACAAAACAGATGGAAATGATCTCAGGGGCTCTTGGGACTGCCTCTGAATGGTTTTCATGCAGGCCCAGTGAAGCAATGACGCAGAGAAGGGGACTGCATCAGTATCTTTATTTTAATCACTGAAAAGTATTCATTTATAATTCATACGTACTTAGACTGCTTGGGATGCCTTATTAAAAAGAACGTCATTTTTTTTTTACCTCTTTCTGACCACAGGAAAGAGAAACCTCTTAAATATGGTATAAGAACAAATTGTTACCAAAATAGAAGCTGGTGCCCATTAATTACAGTGCTATCCAACCAGTATTTATAAAATCATCATCATCACCTTATGAAGAGAGGAACATATAATTTAGCCTCAAGCTAGTACAATTAACAGGTTTTTAAAGAACTCAACACACACACACAAAAAAAAAGAACTCAACACAGTAACAGTAACTATCTGATGACTACTAAATATACCAATTCTTCTCTCTCAGAAAGTCCTGGCTAAGTAGCTTCCCAAAGTAGGGAGGTAAACAGTAGGGATCAAGAGAGGGTCATTGAAGTAGAAAGTTATTTCAATGTGTATTTAATGGATGTAAGCATTTACCAAGGATCCACCATAGCTCTAGATATTTGGGGAGATTTTTTTTTCCATGTAAAATGTGTAATCGAGGAATGTAGTCTAAGGAACCATAAGGAACATGAGTACCTGAGGTTATTCCTGGCACTAAATTTAACAAGAACCCCAAGGTCCTATGAGGGAATATACAAAGATGTGTTCAGGGTGCCACATCCTGGAGGAACCCAAGTGGGGACACAGCAAACAAGAAGTGATGAGCTCCTACAGGGCACACCAAGGAAGGGCACCTTTGGTAAGGACAATAAATCACTGAGAGTCACGGAATTGTGACTTCCTCACAGTCTCGCAGCGGACAGGCTCAAGGAGAGTCACCAGAATGACAACGGTGAGGCTTATCAGGGATTTATTTCTCTCTGCAACTTGAGAGAGCTTCAAATATTGCCCAGAGAAATCAACTCTGAAAAGAGGGGTGGAGACTCAGCATTGTCCCTCCAGGGGCACTGTGTCTGCCGCTCATGAGAGAGAGAGGATTAAGGGCTCAGCGACAGGCGAGTCCAGCAGATCCAGAGTCTCCAGTGCTGTGTGCAGAGAGAAGAAAGAACCTGGGAGCTGGGGACCAACATTCCTAGAAGCAAGTGCTCAGGGTGGTAGAATGTGCATGAAGACTGGAGTTCTTGAGTTATAGATGAGTCAGCAAAATGGGGGTTGAAGGCCTGAAGGCCTGCCTTAACCCCCTTTAGCTGGTGGTGTTTCTCCCTGTGTCAGTGTCACCAGCTACTGGGTGGGAGAATGGCCCCAGAAACTCCAGGTGAAGGTTTTGATCAATGATACAGACTCAGAATATCACCAAGTCCCTGGATGTATACAGGGAATGACTCAGTCTTTGCTCTCCCAGAACTTACCATTTGACTAGGAAAATACGGCCATGTACAAACAGTGTTCAAATACAGTTTGTTGTGTCTTGACAAGGACTGGGGTGCACACCGTACGTGGGAAGAGTTCACAGGTCGAACAACCTGCCCAAATCAAAAGCAGTGGGATCAAGCTCGTGCTTATGAACAGAAGAGGGAGACGGGAGCTCCAGCAGTCCACTGCAAAGGTCCTCAAAATTCGGTGCTAGCTTACCCCATGCCCAGATTTAAGATCCAGCCTGCTCAAAAGCCCAGCTGAAAACTCCCAGGCCAAGACAAAAAGCCAGCACAAATAGCCATTCTGGAAAGGGCAAACCCAGCACGATCTCAGACACTGGCTCATGCTGACTAATGCATCAAGGGTGCTTTTACTCCGGTGTGTGTTTTGAGAAACGTTAACTCTGTGGCAGACCTCTGTTAACACTTATAACGGTGTTTTTAAGCATCATTTATGCCTTTTTAACTTAAAACAATCATCAACTCCTTTCCTCCACCCTCCCTGGGCCTCTGAGAATGGAGGAAACAGCAGGGCTCACCTGGCTCTCTGAGCCCTAAACCATCACTCTCAACCAGCTAACATCCTGTGTCAATTCCATCTCAAGGGCACATGGTTTTCTTGGAAAATAGTGCCAGTAATTCAGGCCTTTGGTGAGAAACCATTAATTAAAATGATCGTAAAGCATTTTTTAACTATAAAGACTGTGTATAAAAGCTGAACTAGTGATAGAGGTGTGGTTGTGGTTCCTTTTCCTCTTATGGGAGATCTTGCCCAGTGATCAAGCTAACTGCGAATGTGATTTGCTTTTTACAAGGCTGGTTATGGCTGCTGGTACCCAAGAAGCTTCTCTCCACGTTTTGCAAAGACCATACACATTTCTACGGGGGTGTCTTAGCATGGAGGTGAGATGGCCATTGGTAAACGGTCACACAGGCCACTTCCATCAAGAAACATCAGAACCTTTTTAACTTGGAATCAGTGAGAGAATTTCTAATCTTTACTCTGGAATGACTTGGTCGCATTTACAACGCTAAGTCTCATGGGATTGAAATAACTGAGAGTTAAGTAGGAAAAAAATGCTGATCATTTCTTATGTGATTTTTAAATTGTTATTTAAATATATAAGTGTAGGCACAGAATACCAAGTGGTGAAAAAAAAAAAAAATCTGCCTGAGAAATGTGAATGTTAAACATAATGAATGTTAAAGATTTAAGTGTTTTGGGTCCTTATACTTTATTCAACATTTTTGTCCTCTTTGATGCTTTATTTTCTCCTTGCCACGGATTTTCCTAGTTCCTAGGCAGAACTATGCAGAAAATATAAATAAACCTTTAGTGCTTAGCTCAAACTCTATCTATAAACAACTTTACTTCCTTATATTTTAATGCTCAGTGCAAACAGTATTTCTTTCTCCTTTGCTTTCTGTGTATTAAACTCAGAAACCAAAATATTCATGCTTTCCCACATGGAGAAAGTTTTTACTATGAAAGTTAAATAAATAGTGATTCATATGGCCCATGGTTGTCTCTAAGCTGCCTGAGCAGACGGTGGTTTATGCTAAATAACTAAGCAAAGCTACACAATATTAAGTAACCAAATTAGACAAGGTCACTGGTTGCAAGCAATAGAAGTTTTATCTGGCTACTTTGAGCAGAAAAAGACTGTTTTGGAAGAATATTCAAGAATAGAGAATCGACTTAAGTGTAAGAAAATGAGGCAGAAACCAAGAGTAGCTGGGAAGTGGGTCTTATCACAGGAAGTATCTACCTAAGACATGGCAACCAGCACCAGCACCCTAGGCTCAAACTCCTCCACCATCAGCACTCTTGCCTTAAAACCTTTCTCACATGTTGCTTCATCCTGCAAGACTTCTCCCCGATCCAAAATCCAGAAAGAGAGCATTCAATTGTTCAGGCCTAAGTAAAGTACCTCTGCTCTAGCTGCTAGGGCACAGGGAGACGGAGTGTCCAGCCATTTCAGCTTCAGAGACAGAAGGATTCTTTTTTCAAGAAAGAAAAAAACAAGTAAAGGCCCACTGTAGTGAACCGTCAAGTTTCCACTGGAGAGGATGCAAATAAAATTCTACCAGAGGAAGAGTGATGAAGACATTAACCCTTTCTGTTAGTATATTCACGGTGTTCATTTTATGATGCTGCTGGAAAGAATCAAACTTCTCCAGCTCTGCAGATGTTCTAATATGTGGGGTTGGGGTTAGATGCAGAAAAGGGCACTGAGAATGTAAAAATAGAGAAGTAACAGCCCGAGGCATCCTCTTTCCATTTCACTTGGAAATTACACGGGATGATCGTTCAGGGCAGTAGGCTCTCAAGTAAGAGAACAGTCATATTAATGTAACTGAATGTTTGCGTGATAATCCACTCAACCGACAATTTAATGAGCAGCATATTCCTGTGGACAGAGCTAAAAAGGTTCAAAGACTGCTTCCCTAAATAAGCTTGATAAGTTTCTTTATTTCCTCATATCTCAGTTCTCGTTGGTTATGTTTAAAAAAAACAAAACATTTATTAAACACCTACCACAAACCACATATTCACTCTATGCTGGAAATATTGGGTCTTCAGACTCCTCTATCAGTTTCTTCTTTGTAGTTATCAATACAGAGAGTGTCTCTTCTTTGGGGGAGAGTGGAAGTATGAAATATATACACATACACACACACGCACATACACACACACACACACCAGAGCATGGTATATTTCCTTGGGAGAAAGGTTCTGTCAATCCACTACAGCTATGACTTAAGCAGGTAAGTCCACTCGGGCAAGGGAGGAGGTAGCTCCAGCAAAGCATTCTTTTAAGGGACATGATAACTGTCAGGCAAATGTTGCAACAAATTTCCTTCTGTCAATCTCAAATACACACCACTGTCCAAACTAAACACTTAAGGGACAATAAGAAAATTGGGAGCATGAAAAAATGTTCTCAGCATTTCCCTGACTCTACCTCCTCCTCCTCTTTCTTTTTCTGTTTCAACAGTAGATTTAGGCCTAAACACTTAAGACATCCTACTATTCAGGAAAATAGATTTGTTATTTTAATAACACTCCTGAAATAGCACCATACAACCATCTGTTGTTAATCTGGCAATTCTGCATTTTCTACTCCTCTCTGAATATCAATATCACTATAGCCACCCACCCATCCACCCACCCCCCAAAAAATGTCGGGAGAAGGGGAGGAAAGAAAAGTTTGGTAGGAAAAAAAAAGAGTATTAGGCTGTTCAGTGTACAATTTTGTTAACTATTGCCTACCTCTCTCCCATGCTACAACAGCTTTGGAAGTGGGGACAAGTTTGTAATACTAAATACAAAATACATGTCAGAAAGTATGATACAGAGCAGGGGAAAAGAGGCCTCAGAAGTTTAGAGCTGGAAGGGAGCTTGGTGATTATTTAATTCCATTCTCCCATTTCACAGATGAGAAAATTGAGTTTCTGTGTCTTTAGGGGAACCCACAGTAGCAGCCACTTAGGCCTGCACCAGGAGTGGAACCAAGTGAGTCTCTGCCCCACAGTCCAGAAAGTTCTTAAAAACACCAAAATACCTTGAAGTTTGTCAAGAAAAACACTGGAGGCCAAGGCTTTTGTGACAGTATGTTAAATGCCATAGAAAGAACTGCAAGACATTGACCGTATTTTACTGGTAGGCATACTCAAGTGATAAGATAATAACTCAACTACTACACACGGACACAAGAAATGGAGACAAAAATTATTTCAAAAACACATGCAAAGCATATTTTGATGGTTAATTTTATGTGTCAACTGGACCCAAATAGCTGTTAAAACATTATTTCTAGATGAGTCTGTGAGGGTGTTTTTGGAGCAGATTAGTGCTGAATTTGTAGACTGAGTAAAGATCTGTGCTCACCAGAGTGGGTGGGCATCATCCAGTCTGTTGACGGCCTGCCCACACACAACAGAAAGGTGCATATAGCAGAAAGGTGGAGGAAGAGTGGATTCACACTCTTCTCTTCTCAAGCAGGGACATCTATCTTCTCTTGCCCTGGGACGTCAGAGCTCTTGGTTCTTGGGCATTACACCATAAGCTGCCCTGGTTCTCAGGCCTTCAGACTGAATTATACCACCAGCCCCCAGCTCTCCACCTTGCAGATTGCCAGTCAGGGGACATCCCAGCCTTCATAATTTCACAAGCCAATATCCATAATAAGTCTCCTCTGATATATCTCTATATATCCTACTGGTTCTGTTTCTCTGGAGAACCCTCACTAATACACACATTAAATGGTACGTCTCTGCCTCAATTTATGTGCCCAGAGATCTAATTAATGACTATGTTAGTGTACATAGAACCAGTGGAAATAGAAATGCCTCTGTAGGATTTGCCCAGGAGCCTCTACATTGTTGAAGTGTAAGAATATCATGCCAGGCAACTCCAGGACAACTATGTGTCATCTTTAGAGAAAAGAATGTGCAACATCATTTCTAATGGATGAGGCACTGGCCACCACATATGTAAGGGAGCCATGGACCAGCTAGAGAAAAAAGCCTCACTGAACACACAGTGTGTGTGCAGGAACACCTATTCTTTCAGAGATGGCCAAAACATTCAGAAGCAACCAGGTGTGCCAGGAAATCACCAGATACCTTCAATGAATAAGTTCTCCAGTCAAAGCTGACAGTGCTTAAACTTAAGGGGCTTAAAGCAAGTGGAAATAAGCAAAGAGAAACTATTAATATCTAGTCAAGAGAGGACTAGCTGCCAGGGACCCAAACAGGCTCCATGTGGAATGACAACTCCAATCGATCGTAAGTGGTTGTCTTGAGTTCTGTGTTGAGAAGGATGCTATGCCCACGTTGGGAAAGATCTGCCAGGGAGAAACCGCTTTCATGAATTGCAGACCATAACACTACTGGTAAAGGTAAAAGATTGAATATGAAAGATGTCTTCTAGAAAGCAGCTATATGATTTGGCCACCAATCATGTGAGTGTGCGTCCCTTGATTTACAAGATGAGTGGACTGCTTACCTACTAGGAAAGCTTGGCTCATGAGAGCAGGTAGTCGAGAAAGCAGAGGAGCCACACAAATTCAGGGACTTGCCTGATGGTGGAGGAATGGGCTACATCAGTTATGTCCATCCAATCAGGCCCTGTGGTTCTCTAACTTCTGGATCTTCCCATGCTCTGAATGGTGGGAGCACTTGAAAAAGGCCCATGAGTAAGGCATGGCATAACCAGCCCTATGAACAAATTTCAATGACTCCTATATGGTTTTTTATAATTCTTCCCCTTAACAACTACTTGAACTTTTTGAGTTGTTTCCCAGAAATGGAGAAATTTCTGCAAGACAAAGGGGTTGAGATTCTGAAGGCCCCTGGGCAGACTTCCTGATGCCAAAACTCACCATCCCACACAACCTGCCCCAAGGCACATAGCCCCTCGTTAAAATGCCCACTCTCTCCGTTTGTCGGGGAGACGGATTTGAGCCTCCTTCTCTTGTTCCCCAGACAGACATCTTTCATATTAAAAAATTCCTTTCTTCCTTGACAATCTTCATTGTCTCAGTGATTGGCTCTCTGTGTGGTAAGTAACTGGACCTAGGCTGGATCCCTTCTTGGTTTAGTAACAACGAGATTTTAAGGAGGGGTGGGTGGTTATTGCAAGCCAGGGGACAGTAGCTAAGTCTGGGAAAGAGGAAGCCTAGTTAACACCCTGAAGGAGAGAACCAATAAGTATTAATATATTAATACTTAATTGGTCAGCAGGGGCGGCATTTACTAATTTTCTTGCTTAAAGCCTCAAAGTGCTCCTCTTAAAGTCCCCTTGCTCATGTATAGCAAAGGCTACCTAGTGAGAAACTCCCAACTCTTTCAGTTCCTCAACTCTAACATAAGACTTGAGTAACTAGAGTACACCTCAAAATCCATAAAACAGCAGAATAGGGAGGACAAAAATGGAAAGTATTGGAAGTGTGGAGGAACAGGGCAGGGTAGGTGGAGGGTATGGAAAACAAATACACCAGAGATCTTCAAACTCTGAGATGGAAAGACATTCAGCCAGTGTAAGAGCTGAAAAGGAATCTGCAAGGTGATGCGGGAACAGACACATGGACACCATCCCTGCCCAAGGAGAGACGAACACGTTCCTGAGTCTGCCACACCTCCTTGGTCCTCCAGGTTCCTCCTTCTAAGAGGAAGCCATTCTCGGGCATCACAAGTCAATCACATTTTAAAGAAACACCACAAAACTATGGCTTTGAAAATAAACCACAGGGATATAAATGCGGAGTGGAGGGCATTTCCTTTAGTCTGATGCCAAATACCATTTTACAGAATGTGTCCTAAAAGCAAAATACTGCCAAAGATACTCAGATCAATGAAGCCAGGTCTCTGGCCTGGAAGAGTCTGTCCCAAGCTGATGGTGCAGGCCAAGTCCGACAGAGAAAAGACTACAAATAAGACGTGTCTGGCTTCCAGACCTTTGACCAGAGATGTGTCAACAGAGCCCAGCTGTGGTCAAGCAGTTTTTCAAAATGGCTGAATGTCTTCACTGTCCATAGGAAGAAGAGAGTGTTAAGCGGAAATGCAGCTGCAAAATGATTGAAATATGAATCAAACATCCAGGATATATACAAGATGAGGATCGTCTTTGTTCTGTAGAAGACTAGGACCAGATATACCACCACGTCCATATCAGATGCTTAATTAAAATGGTGAATAAGCAAATGAAGCCAACAGTCCCCACCTCTGAGTTGCGCAGGACCGGTGGGTCAGACAGATTGGGAAATAAACAATTACAAGACAAGGTCTTAAGAGTTGTAATATAGCTGTGTAAAAAGTTCTACAGGGTATGAACAAGAGAATGACTAATCCTGAAGGAGAGTTCAGTTTAGACTCCTACAATGGTGGCTTCCACGGTGGCCTTGAAGATTGCCTAAGATTTTACCTCACATTTAAAAACAAAACAAAAAAAACGCTTACTTTATAATCATGATTCAAACTTCATGGAGCCCAGCCCAATTGTGGGCTCATGGTAAGCACTCAAAATTAATTGATGATATCAAATCTACAAAACAGGTTTACTTTTCTTTCATGTGTATTAAGAAAGTAGAGGTGAGAGCTGAATGAGAGAGAGGATGTTTCAACCTTTGACACTCAAAAATCTCTTTTCTACTGAATTCACCAAAACTGCCCCTTAAATTATTCAGTCTAGCCTAATTAATTCCCCAGAGAATTATCTTCAAGGTACAGTTAGTTGCCTGTTGCCTGAGGCAAACTCCAAGCTAGCTCTGGGTTGTGGGAGGGATACAAAAGTTTCTTTGCGCTGGAGGATTTCAGTTACACAGTAACCTTGGGCGAGAGAGGAGGAGATGAAATTATCTCATACAGATGACTGCTGAGAATTTCATATTATAGGTTGTCACTGACAGCTTATCAGGAAATATCCCTTATGAAATAAAACTCCAGATGGGGGAACACTCAGGATTTTTAAATATTTGAAAAGAGACAATAAGGTCCTTCCCAGCACAAGGTGATAATTTTTGTTCTGTTTCCAATGTGGACTGGGAAATCCTAAAGAGAAAATACTCCAGTAAGAGATCCCAGAGGAAACTCCAAGCTATGCCTAGTGAGATAATGATGCCAAAAATCCACAGTCAGACACTAAAATAGGTTTTTAGCAAGACTGGATTGAAAAAACACTTAAGGCCAAAATAAGATTGATTGAGTTGGGGGGCTAGAAATTTGGCCCCAAAGAATCGTCTGAGCATAGAAGAAGACAGGCAAAAGCTAGAAGGTCTGAGGCAGGGCTGGGTAAACAAAGGTAGGCAAAGCAATGATGGAGATAGTCAAGTTTAGGGAAACCGAGGAGTGTGAGTTCTCCCCAACGCAGCGTAGCAGGCATGAGAGCTGAGGGGACCAGGAAGGAGCTGCCAAAGGAGCCGTGACTGGGAAACAGGGTCCTACATTGAGGCTGTCCCAGGAGGCTCTCCCCTCCCCCTCCTGCCCACCCTACACACACATCAATGCAACAAACTTTCCCTTATTCATCCATTTATGTATCTGGCAGAAGCACATAAGGCATAGCATCAGCTTTCCAGAAACCTGCTCTAGGGGCAATGCGGATGTATACATAGGGTCATTTTCCAAGCAAACAATAGGAAAATAGTGACCTTTAAAATTTTATCTATTTTGCATAAGGTAACAGCTTGAGTCTGCAGAAGACCAGCATGGTGGATTAAAGATGGCTACACATTCTTTGTCATCATTCCTGTAGTATAATAAAAAAAAAAATCTATTTTGTCTTTGTCCCTGGTTCACTAGGCACAGAGCTTCAAAATCACTGGAAATTCTGGAGTGACAGGAGTGTCTTTTGTTATTCATAATGAACCCCTTTGGGCTATATCTGAATTTATGCTATCAAGGTGACTCAAGTTGGCCCTTAGATAGTTTTAAAGCAGTTGCCAGCCACACAGGTACATAATTAGAGGGTGGGAACTTTCAACCCCATCCCTGACCTCTGGGGAGATGGGAGGGACTGGAGATTGAGTTGATCACCATTAGCCAATGAGTTAATCAATTGGGCCTATGCAACGAATCCTGTAGAAACACTCTTGACCAACATGGTTAAGGAACTTTCTGGTTGGTGGACAGACTGATGTACCAGGAGGGTGACACATCCCCACTCCATGGGGACAGAAGCTCCTGCACTAGAGACCCGTCCAGCCTTCACCCTATGTACCTTTTCATCTGGTTGTTCATTTGCATCCTTTAAAATAAACTGTAAGCAGAAGTACAACACTCTCCTTAGCTGTGGGAGTCTTTCTAGTGAACCGCCAAAGCTGAGATGTGGTCAGGGGAACCTTTAAATTTGTAGTCAGCCATACAGAAGTGAGGATAACTTGGAAACATTCCACTTGCGGCTGGCATGAGCAGTGGGGCGGTCTTTGGGGACTGAGCCCTTAACCTGTGGGGTCTGCACTAACTCCGGGTAATTAGTGTCAGAATTGAACTGAGTTGAACCCAGCTGGTATCAGACAGTGTTTGTTGGGAAAATAGTTGAGCTCCAATCACGACGTGGAGTTTATTTTCTTTCCTTTTGAATCTGGTCTGGCCCCATGACTGCTAAACTAAAGGACGGAAACACAGTGACAGTTTCAGGCTTCAGCCTTTGGAAAGCCTGGAAGCTTCCACTTCTGTGCTTTTTGACAGTCCCAAGCCACACTACCTGAGGAGTCAAGCTTCTGTGCTGGCAAGGCCATACAAAGAGGAGAGACCCTGAGAGGGAGCGAGCCCAGCATCCCTGAAGCCAAGTAGAGCCTCCGGAAACCCCGGCCCCACCTCCTGGCTGCAGGAGAGATGTGAAGGACAACCAGGGAAAGGTCTGCCGCATGGAAGCCACTGGACCTCCACAGCCGTTGTTATAAGCCACTAGTTTTGGAGAAGTTGGTTATGCGGCCACAGACGCTCAGCAGCAGCACCACACCTAGGGCAAGGTGTGTGGAGCAGTCTGAGAAAGGCATCTTTAATAACAACATCAAAAATCATTTCAGTTTGTTCATCCATTTGTTTCTTTATTCATTAAACAGATATTTATTGAACCCTTCCTTGGGGCTGGACTCTAACTAGGCACTGAGGGCAAAGAGGAAAGAGAATTCTTGCTTTCAGGGAGCTCCCAGCCAAATCGTCTCACTCGCTTGTTCCTTTCTTCCATAAAGCTGTCAGCTCGCATCCTCCAGTAGTATTCCATCTATAGCTTCCCACTTTCTGGGGCAAACAACATTCAACTCAAATTCCCGGTCTCCATGTAGTTTTCTCAGACCAATCTAATCTCTGTATTTCGATTTCTCTAACTATAAAATAAGGCCCAAAAGGGGCTAATAATATTTCCAAAAGATTGTCATGCCAGCCTGGGCAACATAGTGTCTATACCTTTTAGAAAAAATTTACTAAGCAGGTGACGTTTTACTGTCAGTTCTAAAACGTGACTGTCTAGAGAAATTCTGTGCTCATATTAAAAGCATGAACAAATGACCGTTCCTGGGAGTATCTGCTGGGCAAACAAGAGGCCCGTCATCCTGCCTCTCTGCGCCTGCCAGGGCTCACCTGGAGCACGAGCAGGTGCACACGTGCACTTTGTGGTCAGCAGACAGGCTTCTTTCTACTTCCTACCAACATAGCCACATGTTTCTGAGTGCCCCTCAACTGACTCCCTACCATCCATCAATAAGCTGCACACTTCACCAACTGTGCCTGTGCGGACTCTTCTGTTCCTAATCCAATGTTCAGTTAACGAATTCTCTTAATCAGAGAGTCCAAGTGCATGAG